>KZ451977.1:802547-833018 GCA_002786265.1 Apostasia shenzhenica
TACCCGGGGATCCCCTTTAGTAGAGTTTATACGATATTCACCTTTGATAAAACCTGCACAGAAAGAAGTATTGATAGTAGTGGAGATTCACTGCTTTGAAGGGAGTTTATTACTGACGCACATTGCCAAAAGGGACTTTGTTCGTACTGGAAAACCGTCCGTATACCCCGACGCTTGTACTTAAGGCAAGGGCTGACCCTCTTGGGACGGCGTTATAATCCTAGTGGGAAGCGAAGGCACCCTACTTGGGGGGGGACCTATATCTTGATTTCGATATCAGGGCACTAACCCTAAGGTTACGCAGCAGGTCTTCAGATCCTTCCACTAGGCCAGGTGGCTTATGGAAGTGGTCCCAGATATTTTTAGGAAAACCCCGCCTGCCAGGCCACTGCAGGCTTTTGGATGATCCAACGTAATTAATAGAAGTGTTATGAGTGAATCATCGTAGCGACGAGAGGTTTGGCCAACCTCGGGTACAGGATTTGAGATTGAATTGGATCATACCTGAGCGACATTACAATGGTCATGGTATTATATATATATATAATATATTATAATATCTTGGGTAATACCAAAGGATCCGTGTTTACATGAGTTAATGGTTGGGAAATAGAATCTTCTATAAATATAGAAAAAACTCAGATCGAGAGTGAAAGCCAGTATTTTGGCGTTTGAATCCTCTATAAACGAGATCCTTCAATTAAATCTGTATAATATGAAAGGTACTTGATTGAATTGTTATTGGGAGATTTATGCGTAAAACCTCTTTAAGGTCTCCCCAACCAACTTTCTGGGGATCTTTGAGACCCTTCGCAGTCATTGAGGTTGGTAAGCGGTTAGGTCCCGCGACCTTCGCGCACGATGTAAGGGCCTTCCCAGTTAGGCTTCAAGCTTAGGAACCCCAAATTATTGCCGGCGGAAGTACGCCGCTTGAAGGAACTAAGTTCCACCCTTGTTGAAATTCTGGGGTTCAACCTTCTGGTTACAATATCGCTCTTATCCGTCGTTGTGTTTCCAGACATTTTATTGCGGCCAAGTTGAGCCGCTTTTTGTTCTAGGAAGGATCTAGTATCGTTCTTTCGTAGAATCGTCGTTTTCATCCATCCAAGCCTTTGCCCAAGGGAGTGGATATGGTGCTGTGGAGTGAGGGAGTCTCGGTTTCGAAGCTGGCAGCAAGCTTCTACTCGGGGAGAGAGATTGTTCCAGCTCTAACTGTTGTAAAATACGCGTCCATTCCAAATGAAAGGGAGAAGGGGGACTCTTGGTAACTTCGGCAAGGAGCTGTTTGTAAGCCCAAAGAGCTCCTGGTGAACTCTTCCGGCCAGCGGTTTTCCGCGCGAATCTAGTGCATTTTCTTAATTATGTTAAGATGTTTTTGTTTGGCAGCCTCCGGCTGGTCCGTTGGTATTGTGGTGCCACACAGAGGCATAACTTGAGTACTGATCTGGTGTCAAATCAAAGAAATCTATGGACCTTCCTATTGGCCGAACGAAGTACCATTATCCCCAGTGGATAATTACCATTGGGTATGCCATATCTGCAGAGACGATGTTGGCCCAAGAGAACAGTTCTTCCGACGCTTTGAGCGGGGACTGACGTAGTGGCTTGGCCTTCAATCCACTATTGGTGAAGAGTCGACTAGCAAACTAGTTATCCAATTAATAGCCTTCATGGCCGTAGGCGGATTGGGCCCAATAAATCCAGCCCCCAATGCAAAAGGGCAAGACGAGTTGATGGGTTTTGAGATATCCCAGCGTGCTTGTTGTCTTGCATGTCCAGCGTAGTATCTGGCACTGTGGGCCCACTCTCTTCACGCGATACTCTGAGCGTTCTTTGTGGATGTTGGGCCACGAAGAAAACCCTAGCCACATGTATTTGCATTGACCAGGCTTTCTAACCTCGGGCATGGGTGTTCCAATTCCCGTTGGTGTCTGCCTTCTCATGACCTTCAATGCCTCCTCTGGCTCAAACATTTTGTGGAGGTCAGGCATAATGATCTCTATAGAGTTCTCCGTTGATAAGGGTATACTTTGGCGGCAAGCAAGTTTTAGTTCTGCCGGCCTCTCGTTTGTCATACAGGCTGAGGTCCCACTCTTCAAGTATCCCAGGGATTCGGTTCAAATCCAGCAGGATGGTTGCTCCTCAGAAGAAACTCTTGGTGTATTCGGAAACCTAGGTCCTTTCGAACACCTTGAGTCCGGTGGAAGTCGGGAGCCCCTTCTTTTGCAAGCCTCGGTCTGCTACCTGGTTCTCTTCCCGGGGTTGTGCGGAGCAGGGAGAATATCCTCTCCCGAACAAGAGAGATTAGAGGGACTTAGGCCAGTTGCAGATATTCCTTCAAAACGTCGTCCTTTGTGCCCAAACGTCTGGTTCAACCAAGTTGCATGACCAGTAGGGGAATCGGGCTGAAACACCTGTTATGCCGCTTCACGCAAGGCTGAGGCGCCTGGAAGTTTTTCAATCCTGCTATGAGTGGCTTCATTACTCTGCCTTGACGTTGTTGGTATGCTATTGAAATACCGCGAGCGTCACAGGCCTGATGAAGTACAGCCCCTATTGGGCTGGTTAGGAGGATCCCAGCCCACGGTGGAGATTTGGCGGATCCAGATTGGCACCGTCGAACATGAAGGTGACCAGGCGGGTACTGCTAGGTTTCGGTGGGTGGACGGCTCTGACATGAAAAATCAGTTCGGATCGAAGTTCGGCACAGGGGACCTGAGCCTTGAAAGTATGTTCGCATGGAACAAATCTGATGTCATACTCTCCAAATTCGATAGACCACTTGAGAGAATCTTCCTGAAACCTCAGGAGTAATGTAATATTTTTAGGAGCCGGTTGATCCGTGATGACCTGAATATTATGATTGAAAGTAAGGTCGCAACTTCCTGCCTGTCATCAGAAGGACCAAAGGAGCTCGCTCCCAGAGTGGGATACCGACTTTCGGTGTCTAGGAGTATGTGACTGGGTATTAAAAGATAAGGATGCTGTACCCCTTTTCGGTGTCTTAGGAGTACCGCTGAGACCGCAATGTCGGATACTCCCACAATAAAGAGAGAGACAGTTCCCTTCTTGGCGCCATAATATCGGCTGAGGTTAGGTACTTCTTTAGTCCTGTGAAGGCAGCTTCACACCGCTGTCCAGAGTCTTTCTTACTGTTGCACAGACACCGGAAAGAAAGGGGAACAACAATCACCAGCTTTTGAGATAATCTGCCCAAGCTGTTGATCCGCTCCTGCTAGCTTCTGGACCTCCTCTTGCTGTCTTCGGGGAGGCATGCTCAGAAGACTGATATTTATGGGATTGGCCTCTATCCCTCTGACAAAGACTCAGATATCCCAAAAATTTGGAACAACTGGTAGGGATTTGGACAAATCCCCTACCTTGAGCCTTTCGGAAGTTGTGCATGGCCACTGCAAGCTCTACATCTCGGCTTCTGCCTGAGCGGCGAAGAAGCGGTTGGTGTAATCCCGAAGGTTCCTCTCTCGCCTTGCTTGATGTCGCAAGTACCATGTCGGAGACGACCATACGGGTCTGCCCTATGAAACGGGCGATCAAACTCCCACTTCAGATGCTCATAGAAAGTGATGTGACCCCAGGGCAGCTTGATGAACTAGCTGAATGCTGCCCTTCAGTGTGTTGGCCAGGAGTGACACTTAGTGGTTCGTCCGGCCGCAAGTATCGGAACAGCGGCCTCAAACCCCTGCACATGCTCACAGGGGTCTGTTGCGCCTCTGTAAACCTTCAGTCTGGTGGGCCGGAAGTCTTCTGGGAGGGGCCAAACAGATGGCATCGGAAAAAGGGGCATTTCCGCTCCATCGCCCAAAAGAAGGGATCAGCTCTGGCTAGAATGGAGGGAAAGCAGGTGAGAGAGAAGGCGGGTTGTGGTAGTGGAACAAGTGGAAGGGGTTTTGAATGAACCTCCTGGAAATGGAAAGGGGTATGGGTGGTCTGGAGGAACCAGAAGATTGTGATGGGCAGTCAGGGCCCCATAGCTCGCGGCCTCTTTCCGATCAAGGAGGCGGCAGCGCGCGGAATGCAATCTCTGGATCGGTCCTACCGCGAAGGGAATCAGAAGGAGCGGAGCCGGGCACTGTTGGTGGCGAAATCCACTCGGGATCGCCGCAAACCGCGGCAGGAGGAGCAGGACCGCCGTACCGGCGGGGAGGAACAGGGACCGCGCTACCGGTGGAGAGGAATACTGCACAGACCCGGCTGAGTTTGTCTGAAGATGGCGCCTGTGCGCCGTGAGCCGTGACCATTCAGTGAGTTTGAGAGCATCCCTTGGAGCTTCTGAAACACGAAGTGCCTCTGGAAGAGAGGTAGATCGCGGCGCGTCGCCTGGGAAGTGGAAGTTGAGGCTCCATCGTCCGGCGCCCGGACAGAGGGTTCTTCTACATGCACACTGCGGGCAGCAGAGTTGGTTTTGTGCGTTCCTGGCCACCATCTTCCAGGTCTCAATGAAAGACCGAAGAGATGTTGACGGTAGGACTTGGGTCCCCAGGAAACAGCCCCGAAAGAAAGAAGTTCCGGAGACCGACGTCCAATGAAGGGGTAGCCCTTTAATGAAAGCCTCAAGGAGAGAAACCATTCAGAGTATTTCAGCAGAAACAACGAAGATTTAAGAGTTCAGGGAGAAAAAATATCCCCCTACGTCTTCCATCCGATTTTCGATCAGCGAAGAGAGTTTCACTAATGGATTGAGGGGCCATGAAGGCTAATACAAAAAGCTTATAAGAGGAAAAGAGAGAAAGCAGGAGAAATAGAGCTTTTCTTGTTCTCAAGCTCCTGTTTTACAAGAGGTGATAGAGGAGTTCTGCTCTTCTTAGGGTCAGTCCTCCTCCTTCGTCAGTCTAGGAGAAAGCCGGTAGTGGTGGATGAAGCAAGTGACCTCTTTTTGGCTGGGACTGTTCAGCGATTTTTATAGCTGGTGGGAAGGTGTAGCTTCACCTGGGTTCCCTGGTTTTCCGTAGGAAAGGTGATGGATGAGCTCCGAGCGTCGTTTTTCTATCACTGGAGGGATCTGTCGTTCGTACGGGAAAGTGACATCTTTTAATGCTGGTACTTCTTTTGAGAAAGAACGTCTGTACGGCGATCGGCGGGGTTAGGTGAAGTTGATTGTGATAGGCGTTACCTCGTACCCTCGTGCCCGAGGTTACGAAGGTTAATCCTGGATCGTCGTGAGTGATGGTTGGTTGAACCCTCGTGCCCGATGTTTGACCTGGGTCAAGAATCCTGCAAAACCTGAAGCTGAGTCAGCAAATCAATCAATCAAGTACAGGCCTGTCAGGAGCCACGTGTTCGGCCAGGATGCAGCGCAGGAACCACGTGTTAACAGTAACTAAAAATTATTTTGGTAACTCAAGAAAGTAAGACACAGTGTGAGCCTTCAGCAGGAAGAACAAGAGGTAAAACAGGAGTTTGATGAATCTCAATAAATAATGACTCAAGAAACAAGATTCACAGCAAGCCAAAACAAAAACAGCAGCAATATGAATTTCTGAAGCAGAAAATAAAACAGAACCAGGAAAATTTCAGCTTCTTTTCACTTAAGAAGCACCACAATCTCCTTCTTTGAAATCTCCTTCAAAATGTTATGCAAATATAGCTTTGGGAGAGCAAAAACCGAGTAAGAGCTTGAGAGGAGAAGGTGAGTTGCTGTTCTCCAAAAACAGAAGGTGCAGAATCAAAAACAGTATTGGAGAGATTAACATAGGAGAGAAAAAAAATCGCATAGGCTTAAAGAAATGTAGAAATATTTCCGTTGGAAAGAGAGAGAAGCAAACAACCCTTTTTGTCCTTTGTGATTGTAGGTTTGTTGCACTTAGCCAACACAAAGAGACAAAACCAAGTGGATGTGGAACAAAAAGATAATAATAGAAGCATGCCTCAATATTTTAACATGGTGGCCATCATACACAAAAAAAAATCAGGCTTTTCAAAAAACGGTAAGCTGCAAGAAATCAAAACACATGCCAAGATGTCATGGGAGAAACAAAACCCAAGTTACAAGGAAAAGGAATGATGGCTCTTGATTTGGATTGATGTGGCTTATGTAACCTTTTGAAAAATACATGAGTATTAACCAATAAGTTATGTGTTTCCATATACCAAAATAGAAGAACAATTAATGATCATGTAGGCATCTATCTTAGGTAAGAGATTGTATTTAAGTTAAATCAACTTTTAACTTAATTATGATAAGTATTAAACTTTGAGTTAAGCTTCAAACTCAAATCAATAGATTTAGTGAGCTATATTCTCAATTTAAATTACTTAACATGAGTAGGTTGAAGAGATTTTTGCTTAAACAACCAAACACGATAAATACGAGAGAAAATAAGGTTTTCTTATCTAGAAAACCAAAAGAAAAAACTCAAGTAAAAACCTTGGCAAAAATGCACATGCTCACATAATTATCCTAGAAAAGTAGATAACAAAATTCCAGTAAGATCTCGCTTTTCTCTCGACTTTAATTGAGACTTAATCCTCAAATGAGATAATGCAACCTGTTAATACACTAAACAAGAGGATTAGTCTATAACCACTAAATTAATTGTGGTCATCAAAATCAAATAGTTCAACAGATATGGGTGCTGGAATGTGAACCGTCGCGATGGTGGATGCACTGCCCGAGACCTGTTAGGATAAGATGGGGGTGGCGTCCGCTTTGTGCCCTGAAAATTTCTACAAGAGAGCAAATCGTTAGAGAGATGGCAGAGAGAAAGAAGTGGGTGACTCTGTCAAGTTTCTTGAAGAAGTGGGCCAACGATCTTCCTGTTGATGCCCCTCCTCCTAAGAAGAAGAGGCAACAAGAACCATCTGAAGGGTCGCCGAAACTGACGACGACGGAGCCTGTTGAAGCGCTCCAAGAGGAAGTAATGGAAGCTGCGGTGCCGGCGCAGACGTTGGAGTCTGTGCAAGAGCTAGCAGGTGCAGAGGCCACACAAGTGTTTAATGTATCTGAATCTCCTGTCAAGCCGCCTTTCAAGGCAAGAGAGCTGAAGGAGGTAATCCTGGTGAGTGAGACAGTTGTTGGGGAAAAACTAGTGCCTGGGAAGATCCTGCTCAAGGATGAAGAGATTGAGCGGCTCCTTCCCAGGTTCGGGGTTCCTTCTGCAGAGGGCGTGAAGAGGACACCCCTCAAGATTTGCGGTCCCGCTCCTCTTGGTATATCAATCCCTTCTTCTGAGAAGAAAAGAAAGCCCCTCTTCTCTTCTTTCCTTCTAGCGAACCTCCAAAATATCGAGGAAAATGAAGAAAAGGGAAGAAAGGAGGAGGGCAGCAAGATAAAGGAGGTGACTAAGGGGAAGAAGGAGATGCCCCTGCAGGTTGCTCTTGAAGCCGCCCTTGGCATTTAAGGGCTAGGATGTAAGATGAAGGAAGTGATTAAGGAGAAGGAGAGGGTTCCTCCAATTGCCTCCAATGTCACCCCTAGCACTGGAGAGAAATGGAGCGAACTGTGAGAAAGGTTGTTCGAGATAAGGAGGGAGGAGGAGAAGATCCTGGGTAGTACCTCCAAGGTTCTGGAGGTAGTAAAATCTCTGAAGGGCAATGAGGAAGGGGAGGCTCGCTATCTTTGGAGAATAGAGGAGTTGGAGAGCGCTTTGTTGCAAGTCACAAAGCGTTCTCAAGGTGATCACAGGGAGGAGCTAGGGGAGTTGTATAAACTGGAAGACAAGTTGGCTTCCCTAGCTCTGAGCAATACGGAATGAGCCAGTAAGAGTGAGGCTGCAAGGGGAGAGTTCTACCGTAGCTTATTGGATGTAAATCAGGCTCATTCTGCTTATGTCAAAGACCTCCAAAAAAGGATAAAATAGTTATATGATGAAAAGGAGGCTTTGAAGGAAGAAAGAAGCTGGCTAAGGGATGAGGTTGCAAAGGCCAGGGAGGTATTGTCGGAGGCGAAAGAGGCGACCTCCGAAACTCGCCGCTGGGAGGAGTTGCTCAAGTCTGAAGTTCACTCCTTGCGGGCCTTGGTGGAGAATAGCTCTAGATGGCGGGGACGGCGTATGGAGGATCTGGATGAAGCGGTGAGGAGGGCGGTGAATATCATCAGCGCCTCGCCGGTGGGTCACCACGTGAAGAACCAGGTAGCTTTTGATGTTCTCCTACAGACATTGGTCGATGTAAGTATCTTAAATCAGGAAAAAATCAGAAGTTCTGCTGTTCTTCCCTTCTGTGGTCCTAAGGGACCAGACAGGTTCTTCAATGCTGGAAGCCACTGCCCAGAGGAGGTTCCTCCAGCAAGGTTCTATGTTGGCTGGGGATATCACCTATCTCCCCTACGCAGGAGTCCTGAAGAGGGTCAAATCACTCCCCTCGAGGCTAGATGGTTAGGCCAAAGCTGTCCATTGTGAAATCAAGCCATGGGAGGAGGGGGAGAGATCGAGTGGGCCGAGCTGGCCGACCAGTTCCATAAGGATACCAGCTATCAGAAGAGTCTCCTGATCGAGCACGAGGTGCTCAATACTACCAGAGGGTTTAGAGGAAACCCCAACCTGACGATTATCCCCCCTACCACCGACTTCTGACCAAACAGTCCTCCTAAAGGGGCGGTATGTGTGTACTGGGCACAGGTGGAGTATGGTTTGATATTGCCGCCACAACCGGAGTTCAAGAAAATTTTGAACTCATTTCACATCGTCCCGGCGCAACTCTCCCCTAAACCCGTTGCCTACGTGTATTCTTTCCTGAAACAGCTGCAGGCTCAGGGAATACTATGGACTTTGATGCTGTTCAGGAGCTTGTTCAGCTGGATGGCGGTGCCAGGGACGAGGAAGACGATGTTTTCGGGGGCAGGTAGTTCCCACTCGGATTGGAGGGACTACTACTTCTTCGTCGGAGGGGATTTAGGAATCCCCTTGACGCTCGGTACATGCCTCCCTGAGTTTGTCGGTGACGCCAAGTGGATGGCTGGGCAAAACACCCTGAAAAATTTAGAGAGGCTAAAGGGACAGAGCTGGCCTTGAAGACTTCCTTAGGCATGTGAGGAATGATGTATTCCTGCATGCCAAGGCATTGGGGTACACAATTTTCAAGGAAATCGTCCCACCTCCTGTCGCCCAGCTCAGTATAGAGATTACTGATGTGGGGGAGGAAAAGGAGATAGAGGTTCTGGAGCCGGTATGCGGCGGAACCGCCATCGATGTGGTATCCTCCCCTAAAGATGCCACAGACGATAGGAAAACTTTGGCTGAGCTGGGGTACACGGGAAAGGGGAAAGGACCCGTGTCAGCCGCCAAGCCCTAGACAATGTTGGTTCCTCCCTTATGATAATATTGTGATTTTGATGTTTAACTATATGTTTAAGTTAATTTGTACTAATAAATAGTTTAGTATCTCAGGTTTATTAAAGTTGCATATCAATTGTATTTATGTATACTAAAATTGAGATCTAATTCAGTTGAAGAGAAAGGCTCAAGCATTGAAGATCAAGTGAAGCATATGTTATTATTGTTCTTTTTCATTTTACTTGAGAGTAGAATTATTGTGAGGTTGATCTTGATTGTTAGAATAGTCTGGATATGAGTTTGAGCACTTAGAATCTCTGCGAGTTAACTAGATAATCTTAAAAGTTTAAACTCTCTTAATTTTGTGGCCTAATAATGGTGAGATTACTCTAGATATTTTCTTTTAGTTGTGATAGCTCCAGGGCAGCTTTAGGATAGTTGAAGGGTGACCTTCAATAGTGAGGTCGACCTGAGGTCGACCCGAGGTCGACCTTCAGCAGCGACCCTCAACAGAAACTTTAATCATCTTAGGGGATTTTTCGAGGTCGACTTGAGGTCGACCCGAGGTCGACCTTCAGCAGCGACCCTCAACAGAAACTTTAGTCATCTTTGGGAATTTTTCGAAGTCGACCTGCGGGTGACCCGAGGTCGACCTTCAGCAGCGACCCTCGATAGAAACTTTAGTCTTCTTGGAGAATTTTTCCAGGTCGACCTGGAGGCGACCTCAGTGGTGAGGTCGACCTTGGAAGTCACCGTTGGCCTATATTTATTCTCCAACGGCTAGCTGGGGGTCGACCTGAGGTCGACCTCCAGGTCTTCTCCAGCCCTTTTTTTTCTAGCCATTGGAGCTCTTGTTATATAAGGAGATGGAGGTTGTTGGTATATCCCTCTTGGCTCATAAAATCCTGTAAGTGCTCCAAACATTCACCTTCATTCTCCACCATCCTAAGAGTTGATAAAAACATTCAAGTGGAGTTTCAATCAAGATTTAAGGCGATCTAGGTGAACTTGGACTCAAGTGCTCAAACTCTTCATCTACTCTTCTTCTAGCTTTCAAGATTCAATCATAAGAAGGAAGAGTGAGTGATTTTCTTTCTTTGTAATATTTTAGTTGCTCTTTTCTCCCTTCACTGTGTGTGTGAAGAGGGCCTCCAAATAAGGGTTGGAGGAGGTGAGTGAGTGAGCCCTCACTTAAAAGTGAGGAGGGCCTTTAGTGAGTGGATATAGGAAGATTTGTACGGGCTTCTCCGCCTAAACCAATGAGTGTGTTATAGTGATATCTTTCCGATCGGGGTTGGGTGGATTAGGCTCTAATTTGAGCCGAACCACGTTATATCGTGTGTTCTTTGTGGATGTGATATTTTTTTTTGTTTGCACTTATATTTGCTTCTGCTTGTATTTTACACTAACTGTTATATTTAGTAAATTAAATTAAATTTTAATTACGTGTATTCACCCTCCCTCTAGACAATCCCTAAGGGTGCCAAAGGGATTGTTATAGGGGAAAAGGAGGAAGGGAATAAGGCCGACGGAGGCTGAGAAAAGGAGAGGACTGAGGGACCTTGCCCTGCATTTGATCCTCAGCGAGGTTCCCAAGAAGAAAAGGGGTTCCTCCGAGAGCACAAGCCCAAAGCTCTCATCTAAGAAGGCGAAAAGTGTGGAGGAGGAAGGTTTTGCTGCCGGGGGAGAACATGACTGGCAGCGAAGCATAGAGCCCCCACAGCACCAATTTCACCGGGATTTTTGAAGACGAAGGCACAAGAATGGCGGTGAGAATGAAAGGGGATGACAGAAGATTTACTGTCGTCACCGTGCCAACCGCGAATAAGAGCTGCGTCTACCGAGGAGAGGTAGGTCTGGCCCTAGGAAGCGGTCTGGTGTAAAAGGACTTAGAGGAGAAGTTGGAAAAGGCCTCCACACCAGATCTCTACTCAGGCTTTGCCAACAAGGTAGCTATGGTAAGGATTCTCTCCCAAGCCTTCTCTCCCATTTATTCTCGTGAGCTAACTCTGTTTTTATTGCAGATTCTTGTTCGCTTGCCGTTGGCTTTGAACAGGGCCTTGAGGACAGAAGAGCAAGTACTGGAACAAGAACGCTAGCTTCGTCAAAGGGATGAAGAAATTGAGACCTTGAGAGTGCAGCTTGCCGTGAAGTCTTCTCAACTTGACGCCGCTCAGGAGAAAGAGGCTTAGCTGCAAGAGAAATTTGCAGTCTATAAATCTGCAATGAGTGCACTGAAGGTTGACAATAAGGCTCTGCGAGAGAAGATGGATAAGTTTGCCAGAGACCGGGAGGTCGTTGCTGCGGCAGTCGTGAAAGCCTACAAAACAAGCTTACCTTGTAGAAAAGAGAGGTTAGAAGGGATCAAGCGAGCATGGGAAGGATTGACCTCCACTTTGATCCAAGGGGGCAAAATTACTGCCTCTGACCTCGAGGAAGTGGATCCCTTTCCTTGCCTGGCTGTTGATCCTTACAGGGAGGAGGGTTTTGACTTAACTGACAACCTCATCCATCAGATGTTCGATCTTTTGGATGGGATCAGTGAAGGCTAACTCACTTTCCTTGTAAGATGAGTGGATTGTAACCTCAATTCTTTGTACTTTTGAAAATGAATGAATAGAAAGCTTGTTTTGTCTTGCATACCTGTTTTATTCTGATGTGTATGAAATGAACAGGTATCTTTGTATGAGGTTTGGGATATTATGATTGACTCTACAAGAAAACCCCTCATAACCAGTTAATAATAAAGGTCTTTGAGTTATATAGAATATTCCCAACTTGAACTTTGAACTTCACAAATCCGCTTAGGAAGGAAGTAATGATAACAGGAAAAATCCAGCCTAAGAGGTATTATCTGACCCGATGCCAAAAGGACTTGGAGCGTATGAAACATCGTGTCCGATGTTTGTACTTAAGGCATGGGCTGACCTTGGGGGTTCCGTAATTTCGGGCTTGGAATCATATCCCTTTATACCTTCACAGGAAAGAAGTAATAATAGTAGTAGAGATCCTGCCTAGAAGGAGTTATCTGACACAATGCCAAAAGGACTTGTTCGTCTAAAACATCGTGGCCGATATTTGTACTTGAGGCAAAGGTTGACCCCCGTTAGAGCGGCAGATCCTAGTGGGAAGCGAAGGCACTCTGCTTAGGGGGACCTGTATCATGAGTAGATGATAGAGACTACCCTAAGATTATGAGCAGGCCTTCAGACCTTCTGCTAGCCAGATGGGCTTATGGAAGGCTTCCAGATGTAGGTAGGAGACCCCGCCTGCCAGGCGTAACTAGGCTCAGTGACCTCCATATATGGAAGGTTAGTTATAACGAACCATCGTGTACGTGGCTCGGGAGCCTTCGGGTACAATGGTTGAGAATTGAGATTGAAATCATACCTGAGCGATAGACGTTAGGCTTATATGAATATCCCAATATAATTTAACAGGTGTAAGATTCATTGTCACAAGAATCTCGGAGTTCAAGATATAATCTCTGGGGCAGCATAAAGAAATCTAGATATTTTGGAAGAACCCAGATGTCTATTAATAAAGAATGTCCTAGAACCCATTGGTAGGATTTGTGTAATAAATTTCTGAATAAATCTGTACAAATGAATCTTTGTATAGGAAGTATAAAGATGAAGTGTTGTCAGGGATCAGGCGTAGAATTTCTTTAGATCATCTTCACTCCAAGTTCTAGGGAGTTGGATACCTTCAGAAGTCATGAGATAATATGCGTTCGGTCCAGCAACCTCGTGCACGATGTAGGGGCCTTCCCAGTTAGTCTCAAGCTTGGGAACTCTCAGGTTGCTGCCAGCAAGAAGCCACCTTTTGAGTACCAAGTCTCCTTGAACGAAAGTCTTGGAATTAACCTTGCGGTTGAAATACCTTTCAACCCGGTGCTTGTGTTCCAACCGCTTGAGTGCGACCAACTCTCTTTTCTGCTCCAGGAGGTCCAGATTGCATGTTGCAAATCATCATTTTCGCCCATCTAGGTTTGTAGATCTTCGAGATTGAAGTTGGCTACGGTTTCTACACTGGGGGAGGAGTGTTCTAGCTCGACTGGTATGACTGCGTCCATCCCGAATGAAAGGGAGAAAGGAGACTTCTGGGTGACCTCGGAAGGAGCTGTATTGTAAGCCTATAGAGCGCCTGGTAGTTCTTCTGGCCAACGAGTTTTGGTGCCGTCGAGACGTTTTTTTAAGATATTTAGGATGTTTTTGTTAGCGGCTTCTGCCTGCCCATTGGTGTGAGGATGACAGACAGATGCGTATTTGAGGTTGATCTGGTGTTTGCCACAGAAGTACTAGACCCGCTGATTAGCAAACAGGGTACCATTGTCTGTGATAATTGCAAACGATGTTAGCCCATATGAAATTTTTGACATTCTGCGCAGTAGGTTGAGTAAGTGGCTTGGCTTCAATCCACTTTGTGAAGTAGTCGACAGCCACTAGTATCAATTTGTAGTTCCTCATGGCCATAGGCATTGGTCCCAGGAAGTCCAGCCCCCAAACAACGAAGGGCCAAGATGAATTGATGGGTTTGAGATAGCCGGAGGGCTGCCTGTGCATGTCAGCGTAGTACTGGCATTGAGAGCATTTCTCCACGAACACCTGAGCATCCTTGTGGATATTTGTCTAGAAGAATTTCTGGAGTAGGATTCGCATAACCAGACTTCTGCCACGAGCATGAGTTCCACATTCCCCTTTGTGCACAACCTCCATGACCTCTTGAGCTTCCTCAGGCCGTAAGCACTTGGTGAGGGGCTTGACATAAGACCTTTTGTAGAGCTCTCCATTGATGAGGACATATTTGGCGCAATCAAGCTTTAACTTCTTCCCTTCTTGCCTATTATCGGGCTACATCCCATCTTTCAAGTAATTGAGGATCCTGTCCATCCAGTAAGGCGGATGCTCCTCAGAGTGGATTTCTGTGCATTCGAAACTGGGCCTTTTGAATACTTGAGTTCGGCGGAGGTCGGGGAGCCCCACCTTTGCGAGCCGATCTGCCACTTGGTTTTCTTCTCTGAGAATATGCGTTAGGGAGAAATCTTCAAACTGAGAGATTAAGGACTGGGCTTGTTGTAGATATTTTTTCAGAATCTCATCCTTTGTTTCGAATGCTCGATTCACCTGGTTGATGATCAATTGAGAGTCACGAAACACCTGTATGCACCTCACAGCCATACTGAGTGCGAAGTTTAGCCCTGCAATAAGAGCTTCATACTCTACCTAATTGTTTGTAGCCTTGAACTGAAGTGTCACGGCCAGGTGTAAGGTGGCTCCCATTGGGCTGGTTAGGAGAATCCCAGCCCTCTGGGACTGCGATCCAGACGCACCATCGACATGAAGGGACCAGAGATTTGTCCGATGTCTGGCAAGCGGTGGCTCTAAAGTAGAAACCTCGGCGACAAAATCTGCCAACGCCTGTGCCTTGATTGCTGTCCGTGGGACATACTTGATGTCATACTCGCCAGCTCAATGGACCATTTGAGTAGCTTTCCCGAGACCTCAAAAGTGTGCAGTATCTTCAGGAGTGGTTGATCGGTGACAACCTGGATAGTGTGGGATTGAAAATACAAGCGTAGCTGTCTCGCCATTACCAGGAGAGCTAGAGCAAGCTTTTCCAGCGTGGGGTATCGGCTTTCATCGTCTAGGAGTATGTGACTGATATAAAAGATTGGATGTTGTACCCCCTTATTGTCGTTCATGAGGACCGGTGAGACTGCAGTGTCAAACACACCCAAGTATAAAGACATGACCGCCCCTTCCTTTGGCGCCACTAATATCTGGGTCGAGGTAAGATACCTCTTCAGCTCTATAAAAGCGTCTTCGCACTCGTTGGTCCACTAACCCCCCTTGTTGTTGCGCAGGCATCGAAAGAATGGCGAGCATCGATCCCCGACTTTTGAGATGAATTTGCCCAGGCTGTTGATCCGTCCTGCTAGTTTTTGGATCTCTTTTGTCGTTTTAGGAGAGGGCATGCTCAGGATCACCGAGATCTTATCTAAATTGGCCTCTATTCCTCTGGCCGAGACTTGATAGACCAAAAACTTCCCTAAGGCCACGCCGAAGGTGCACTTGGCAGGATTAAGTTTGAGGTTGAACCTTCGGAGGGTGTCAAGTGTCTCTTTAAGGTCGCCGAGGTGTCCCTCTAAGGTTTTTGCTCTTGACTAGGATGTCGTCGACATATGCTTCAAGATTCCTCCCCCTTTGGTCCTTGAAGACGGCATCAATCATGCGCTGGTAAGTAGCGCCGGCATTCTTAAGACCAAATGACATGACGTTGTAGCAGTATGTGCCAAAGTCAGTGATGAAGCCAGTCTTCTCTTCATCTTCTTTGGCTATCCGGATCTGATGGTACCCAAAGAAAGCATCTAGGAAACTCATAACCTCGTATCTGAAGGTACGATCCACCATCGTATCGATGCGTGGGAGAGGGTAAGTGTCTTTGGGGCAGGCTTGATTCAATGTGCGGAAGTCTACGCACATCCTCCACTTCCCGTTGGCTTTTTTCACCATGACGACGTTGGTGAGCCATTGGGGTATTGAACTTTCCTGATGTAACCTGCTCCAAGTAGTTTGTTGACTTTTTCTTTGATAGCGTCCTACCTCTCCCCTGCCATCACCCTCTTCTTCTGTTTTGTGGGAGAGGCAGTCTTAGATATGTTCAGACGGTGCTCACAGACAGTCCTGTCAACGCCTAAAACATCTTTAGGAGACCATGCGAAGACATCAATGTACTCAGAAAGCATGACAGTGATTTTCGCCTGCTGCTTATCATTTATGGATGAGGATAAATTTACAATCTTAGAAGAGTCTCCCCCCCAAGGTTACATTGATGACCCCTTCCTGCGGCACAACGGGTTGAGATTTCCTGGGATCCAATTGATCTGCCACAAGTTGTGCGGCGATCTGGAAACACCGGGTAGCCTGCCTCACATCTCCTCTGATGGTTACAATGCCGCTGGAGGTAGGGAACTTCGCGTAGAGGTGAGGCATGGAAATCACCATCCCAAAGGAATTGAGTGTCGTCCTTCCAAGGATGGTGTTGTAGCCGGACTTAGCTCTGATGACAGCGAAGCTCACCATGTTCATGGCGTAGCCATTGTCATCGCTGAAGGAGACGGGTAAGGCAATAAATCCCAGAGGTTGAACCCTCTCCCCGGAGAAGCCGAGTAAGGTGGTTCCAGCACGGAAGAGGTTTACCTCCCTGAGCCCCATCTGGAGGAAAGCATATTCAAATAGGATGTTGGCGGCACTCCCAGAGTCGAGGAGCACTTGTCGGACATCGAAATCAGCTATGCGAGCGACGACCACGATTGGATCATTGTGTAAGTTGCCCTGCTGAGGGAGATCCTCTTGGCAGAAGGTAAGCGGAATGAATGAAGAATGTTGCTCAGAGATACCGCCGACTTCGGCCTCTTGGCGGTGATCAGCAGCAGGATCAATGCTAAAGATGACATTGATCGTCCTGGTGGAGAGGGGTAAGGACGCCCTACTTGGTTGGGGCCTGGAGACGGAGGAGCCCCAGTAACTTTGGGGGCCTTCCCTTTCTGGGCAGCAGTGAAGGTAAGTGTCATCTGCACGAACTCCTCGAGCTTGCCCTGACCTGCCAGTTTGTCGAGCAGAGCCCTGAGGCCTTGGCACTTGTGAAGCTTGTGCTCGTACTTTCCGTGGAACTCACAATAATTGTCGGGATCTACTCCGACTGGAGGTGCTGGCTTGGGTCAGGCAGGTCGGACCGAACCTTGTTTGACGGTCGGTGCATAAACTTCAGGAAGCGGCCGGGAGAAGAAATATTTTTGGTGCTGGACGTATCGTGGCTTCCCCTCATCTCGACCACGACTCTTGGCCATATGTAACTTCGTGGCCGGGGGTTCATCACCCCGATGTTTTCTCTTTCTCTTCTCCTGCTTGGCTCTGAAAACATCGAGGGGAGAGGACTCAGCATCCTCGAGGAGCATAAATTAGCTGGCTCTGGCTACCAGTTCTGGATAGCTCCGAGGTTTGGCCAGCTGCAGGGATTTAGACAAATCTCCCACCTTGAGTCCCCTGCGAAAATTGTGTATGGCCACTGCAGGGTCGCCATCTTCAGCTTCTGCCGCGGCGGCGAAGAAGCGATTGTTGTAATCCCGGAGGTTTTTCCTCTCGAATTGCTTGATGTTGGCGAGCACCATGTCAGAAACAACCATTCGGGTTCGACCGATGAAACGGGCGATCAACTCCTATTTCAGGTGCTCATAGGAGGAGATGTGACTACTGGGGAGCTTAATGAACCAGCTAAATGTCGCCCGCTTTTAGGGTGTTTGCTAGGAGGTGGCACTTGGTTGCCTCATCTGGCTGGCGATAATGGACTGCGGCCTCGAACCCTTGCACGTGCTCATGGGGGTCGGTCGCGCCCCTGTAGGCCTCAAGCCTGGGCGGCTTGAAGTCTTCTGGGATTGGGGCCAGCCGGATGACGTCGGTAAATGGAGCATTGCCATCCATCGGTCCAAACAAAGGGTCAGGCCCATGATGAGGGGCCTGAACGACTGTAAAGAAGGGATCTCTTCTAGCAAGGAAAGGAGGGAAGGCAAGTGGAAGGAAAGCAGGTTGTGGTAGCGGACATGGTGAAAGAGGATTCTGGTGAACCTCCTAGAAGCGAAAGGGGCATCTGGGCGGTTGAGAAGAGCCAGACGTCTGAATAGAAGGCACCGCGACTAGCAGCACGGGAGCAGGAGCCTCAGCGACTGGAGGAGGGGGTACAGGGGCCGTCGCTACCGGCAGAAAAGGTTCTCGGGCCGCCGCAACTGGCGAAAGAGGTGCAGGAGCCGCCGCGACCGGCGGGAGAGGAGCAAGGGTCACTGCAACTGATGGGAAAGGAAGTACTACGCATACTGGCTGAGTCTGCCTGAGAATCACGGCCTGTTGGGCTGTGAGGCCAGTGACCAGGTTAGTGAGATTCGTCAGCATCCCCTGAAATTCTGAGACACGGGTTCCCCTAGAGGAGGAAGCAGATTTGGTGTGACACCGAGAAGTTGAGGCCGAAGCCCTGTCGTCCGGTGCCCGAATGAAAGGTTCTCCCGCATGCGCACTGCGAGCAGCGGAGTTGGTTCGGCGCGTTCTGGCCACCATCTTCTCAGAGTCTCAATGAAAGCACCAGAAGATGTTAACGTAGGATGTAGGGGATCCCAAGAAACACCAAAAAAGAGAAAGAGTTTCGGAAGATGGCGGCGCGCAGAGAGGTAAGCCTATCAGTGGAGGCTTAAGAGAAAGAGAGTTCGGGGCATCCAGATCAGCACACAAAGATTTAAGCTGGTTTAGGGAGGGAATCCCTTACGTCCATCGAGCTGTCAGCGAAGAAGTTTCAATAATGGGAAAAGATAGCTGTGAAAGCTAATGCAAAGAGCTTACAAGAGGAAGAAAGAGAAAAAAGGAGAAAGAGAGCTTTTCTTGTCCTCAAACTCCTGTTTTACAAGAGGTGATAAAGGAGGGATTATGCTCTCCCTGGGTGCTCAATTTTTCGATCCCTCGCTTGAAGACTATTCCGGGGTATTTGTAGGCAGCGAATGATGTAGCTTTATCCCGATTTTCCGGAGGAAATGAGGTGAACAAGCTTTGGGTTCGCGCCGCTTGTCGGCTGCCGGAGAGACCAAAAGCCGCAAAAGGAGGATGCTAACTTTTAATATTGGTACTGCTTCTGGGGATCCGTGACAGCTGGGGCATACGGACCCTTGATTTGCGTGTCTCAAAAAGAAGGCCTTGTATGGGAATCAGTGCGGTCGGACTAAGCTGATTGTGACAGGCACTGCTTTGTAACATCGTCATCGACGTTACCAGGGATGGTCCTGGCTCGTCGTGGATGAGGCTTGGTCGACTCCTCGTGTCCGAGGTTTGGTTGAACCCTCGTGTTTGAGGTTTGACCAGGGTCAGAAACTTGTGAGAGCAGATAAACAAGTCAGTAAATAAATAAAAGCTGAATGCCAGGTAGGCGTACGGCATGGATGCAACGCTGGAACCACGTGTTAACATATATATATATATATGTTATATCTATAATTTAGAGATAAATCGAATAATGTTTGAGCAAGCCAAGGTCTATTCAATATTGGCTTGAAATGAATTTCAAGCCAAAGTTCGTAGCTTATAATTCGAGTCAAAAATTTTGAACTAATTTCAAGTTGATTCAAAAATAGAATGAGGTTCGAGGGAGTTTTGAGTTTCAGATATTTTTAACTCCTAATATAATTTATTAGTATGCAACTATAAATAAGATAACAGCAAAACAGAGCACACATACAATACATTGTATGTGTTGTCTTCTAACTCTATTGCCCATCAAGTGCCTGGCCATTGGAGGCATTACTCGTACGCATTTAAAAGATCTTTGCTATTTTTCCTCATTTTATATTACCGTTGTGATACTAATATATCACAAAATTATTTTGATTTTATGTTGAATAGATCTACTTTAGAAGTTATTTATTTATTAAAAGATTTAATAAAGATATTTAGGAAGAAAAAAAAATTTACATTGATCTAAAATAGGCTTATGATAAAGTCTTAAGGGAACTGCTATAGAGGGTTTTAGAAAAGAATGATTTACGCTATTTACATTCAAGTTTTTTAGGACATATATAAGGAGAATACATATGTTCGAATACAAGAGTGTATAACTAATTTTTTTTCTATTTTAGTTGAATTAGATCAAAATCCAGTTTTATGTTCATATTTATTTGCATTGGTTATGGAAATTTTGTCTGAATATATTTAAGGAAAAAAGTTCCTTGGTGTATACTTTTTGCAGATATATACTATCGTTAATAAGACTAGAGAAAATGCTAAACTAAAACTCTAGTTATACAAAAAATATATTAGAATCTAAGGGTCTTCATATTAGTAGATTAAAAATTAAATATATAAAGTATAATTTTAATCAAGAAAGAAGTATTTATAATGAGAAAATGACGATGATTAAGTTATTAGAAAGAGCAAAAGGTTTATATCGTAAATCAATCATATAGAATAGCAGTAAAATAGATGATATTATTAGTAGAATTTAAATAGAAAAGTGGAGGAATGCATCTGGAGTATTGTGTGATAAAATTTTTTATTTAATCTTAAATGTAAATTTTATAGAACAATTGTAAGGCTAACGATATTATATGATGCTGAATACTAATCTACAAATTAGAAATACACAAATAAGATAAGTGTTACAGAAATGAGAATGCTAAAGTAGATAAGCGGGCATGTGCGAAAGGAAAAATGAGAAATGAGTTTATCCGTGAGAATATTGAAGTAACCTTAATTAAGGATAAGCTCGGCTTGGATGGTTTTAACTTATAAATTATAAGCCGATAGAAGTTTTAGTAAGAACAATTAAATTATTTGATCTTGCTATATAAAATGTGGAAGAGAAAAGTTAAGACTATGACAAATAACTTTGAAGAGTGATCTTACATATTTGGAGTTAAATAAAGATTTGCTATTTGATAGAATGCAATAAAAATAAAAGATTTATGTAGGCGACCCCACCTAGTGTGATTAAAGGTTGATTTGTTATGATTGTTATTATTGTATGAAATTAAATTAATAATTATATTAAAATATGCGAATAAAGTGAGGATAAATCTGGTTTAAAAAAAAGAACAAAATCAATTACAGAAAAATGAGAATATTACGTTGGATATGTAAACCTATACAAGAAAAAGTCATTGTTGGAATAAACTCATTTTTTTAATATTCTATCAAACACTCATATTGGGCACATCCATTTGACTTTCTTGTAACTTTAATGTTATTGAGTATAAAAGTGAGTTCTTAATTGTTAACTAATAACTTTTAGGAATAACTTTAGGATGCAGTGATGTCCTGGTTTCTGTTTGTCATTTAAATCAAGCAAATTGAGTAGTTATAATTTGGACAAGTAATGCATGCCTGATCGGGAGATATTTTGGGAGACGATTAAAATTAATCAAGAATTTTATCTCCAGCTCGTATTTGCTCGAATGAGACTGAATGGTTATCTTGTTTATATTCATTTTTCAGTTTATATGAGAGAACATAGGTCACCTACTTTCCTTAAATACCAAATTATGCATATGTATAATATTTTACATGCTCGACGGAATCCAGTCAAGGACACAAAATTTAGACTAAACAGAAACTTATAATGTGCTCATTTTATTAGCAATTTCCATGTACAACTTTGTTTGGTTGCTAAAGTTACAAAGGAGATCAGTAACTGACGCGGGACAGATAATGACAATGCAGTTTAGAAATCAGCAATTTTATAAAGCAAGTTTTCACAAAATAATAGAATAATTTTGTGATGACTGAGAAATTATTTAAGCCCGCAAAAAAAAAAACCAATTTCTTTTAAAATCTTAAATAAATTGGATCAAAGGTAATTGAGAAATTACCCATTCAGATTAGGGCGCAATTCAGTTTTCAATAAATCAGAAATAGGGAAGCCAGGAGTTGGGGGTCTCACAATATTTAAAACCAACGGTAATTTAAATTCGCTCAATAATGAAAGGTCGCACAGTGGAACAAATTCAGCAAATCACAAGCGAGCATAAAAATCAGATTATTGATTTTATCAGGTTAAAGGCTTTTGTCGAATTTGTACCAGAGCCAAAAATTCAAGGACCACAATGTAATTTCTCCAAATATTAGGGCAATCCACGCTCGGGGCGCGAGCGAGAGGCGGGCAAGGCCGGGCGAGCGGGAAGCGAGTGAAGCGGGTCGTGCGGGGCGCGACGGCAGGCGCGCGTTCACTGGTCGAGACGGGCGCGCGTTCGCGGGCGAGGCGGGACGCGCGTTCGCGGTCGAGGCAGGCGCGCAGGCGTGCGGCTGCGGAGGCGCTCCGGGAGCGCCGGCTGGTGAGGCGCTCGGGCGCGCCGGCTGGCGGAGGCGCTCGGACGCTCGGGCGGGCGTTCTCGGGGCAAGGCGGGCGGGCGCGCCGGCTGGCGCCGGCTGTCGTAGGCGCGCGTTGCAGGTGCAGCTTGGGTTTGGCCGCACCGGTCAGAGTCAGTGAGCGCGGGACTGCGCATGGGGGCAGCAGGCTGAGCAGATCGGGCGCTGCGCCGAGCAGAGCCGTGTTTCTCGTTGTCGTAGTCGGCGCAGGCGTCGAACGCAGGCGCGTCGTCGGTGATGTGAAAACCCTACGACGTGATCACATCGAACCGACGAGCTAGATCTAAAAAACTCAAACAAGCAGGGCAGAGTGAATGAGAATGAGTCGAGGCGAATGGCTGAGGGTGCAAGTTGAATGGAATCGAGTCCGGGTGAAGAGAGCTGGGGGCGGGTGGAGTTTAGGGATTCTCACCAAGCTCAAGCCCTTCCCTATCCAGGATATCGATTCATTCCAGAATCAAAATAATCCCCAAGGGAAACACAAATCAGATTTATTACCATTATTAAAATAAGAGTGACAGGGAGACGTTTATATAGGCCTCCATACAGACTGACTCAATAAAGAAAAAATACATAATGTAATAAATTCCTCACACAAACGAGGAAATACTAAATGACAGCCTAAAATAAGATGATCACTGAAATAGGAAACAACTAATATAAAATAAATTGCGAATACAAATAAAATGCATCCCAAAATGGAATCTCCAATCAATCAGTATAAATAGGAGATTTCCAATCTATCGAGTCAGCGATCCGCAGCATCCATCTTTCCAGATCTGTCCTAATAGTCAATCAATCCATATCGACGCAGTATAGCTAGATTTCGGTCGTCGATGATAAACTCTGCCAGGAATGAATCTACGGTGGATCGTGGTGTCCCCACCAACTGATGTTGTCAGATGGAAAAATGAAAAACAAAAAAGTTTTGAGTAAAGTCTAAACTCATATAGTGTAAGCATCGAGCTTGATCCATCCATTTTAGCCAGGTAATAAAAAAACCGCATCCAAACATCCAATATTTTAACTCAAGGAAATCACCTCACTTCAGACTAAAGGCTACTTCAAGCTGCTATTTGAGTCCCAAAAATGCTACAAAATATTAGGAACAAAAGAAAGGATGATTTCCACTAACAATATCACATAAACCGTAACGTTGGTATAAATAAGATGATGGGAAAGCAAAAAAAATCAACAATCCAGACACCTTAATAGTAAATAAAAGGAGACTAGAATCCCTTTAATCAGCGGCTAACCACACTACAAAATACAGATGCAGACAAGCAAAGGAGAGGTGCATGTTCAGTGCAACTAACCACCATGCACAAGAAACCCACAAAGAAATAACGAATTGTGAAAATAATTTAATCAAAATGCTTAGTTGGGAAAGTTGAGGAAGCACAATGATATGTCCTTTTTCTCCATCGAGAATGTAACAAAAGTACACAATCAGGTTTTTCATGTCTATAGACTGGGGGAAAGGGAATGGTGCAATTCAACCAGAAAGACTATCATAGGTATCTTGATCAATCGAGAGCCAAGCTAATCCTTCTATTGATGCAAGACTTATTTGTGCAATGTAGATCTTAGACGTGGAAAGAGACGTGCATGTCACATGGCATCGGTTGCATGGTCAAAGTCCATCCAGACCCTCCTAAAATCTATTCCGTGGTATCATCACCATGACGTAGGTTCTGAGAGTCCAAGCAGTCAAACGTCACAAAGAAAATTGGGTCTACATTTTGGATTTATCTTGTGACCCAACCACAAGATAAGTCTTGGGATTTATCTCATGCCCCAACCATGAGGCAGGCTCGCATGCGATTGCTAAAGCAGTCATGAGGCAGGTCTGAAACCTTAGTTGACTGCCCAATGACATTACCAATATAATAAACCAAGCTATTCTCCCACGCTAAGTATGGATGTTGACAAGTCAGGGGCTTTGGCATTGCTTGCGGTTGTCCCAATATTACCAAGATCTAGGAAAGCACATTACTGAGGTAGTGTTTGAAGAAACGTTTCCACAATCGGTTGTATGCCTCGATAGATTGCACGTAAGCATTAACTATCCCATATAGCAATGTACCACTCTACCAAATGCTGAACCAACCAGAGGAGGCCATATCATCTTGGCTCCAGGAGGTCCATTTTCTGTCCAACTTTGTTCAGAAATCTTGAGGGCCGGAAGAAACCTGAGGAAATCTTCTATGCGAGAGATCAGCATTTGGAGAAAAATCTGCCAAGTCACATTCATCAGTGGCCACAACCAAGGAGTAATTCTTCGCCTACTATGGGAGGTCGAAGGACTCTTACTTCCTAGTTACTCAAGCCACCATGAGAGCTCCAACAGTCTTGGTTCACTCAATCATGAGTCCAAAGCCATAGTTGATTCCACTAGATTTCTGTTCTCTCTCTCTCACTCTGGTGATAGCCTTTCCTCCTAAGAGCTATCTCCTGTAAGACCACTTTAACAAAGAACTATGATCTGGTGAAACCTTTTAAGTTGCCTAAGGGCACCATGGTTTTACGCCTCGTTGGGATGCTTTCCACATGGAAATTATTGTTCATTTATTTTTTTGTATTTTTCTTTATTTTCCTTGTCTTTTACCTGGTGAATGGCTCCCTCTTGTTTGTTAGCAAACCATCTCTTTGGTGAAAGTTCTGGTCCTTCAAGTCAGGAAGGACAGATTCCACCGTCAACACCTCCTGATAGTCAAAAACTCACATTGGTGGTCAAAGTACCCCAAATTCAATAATTTGAAACACTGAAGGCGCAGCAAGGCATTGATTGGCATGAGAAGCAGATCATATGCACTAAATGATGAGATGAATGAGTTCAGACTTATATTTGCCACTGCCACGGACAATCTTATGTAGATTGTTAAAGTGCATCAAAAAAGAACATCGAATATCAACAAGCTGTTATTTTGGCGCTGAACTCATATCAGGTGAGCCAAACTGAGAATAAACCATTAACCAAAATGAATAATTGCAATGAAGTATTGACAAATTCCAAGCAACAAACCAAAACCTAAAGCCTGAGAAACTACTAATAACACAAAACGCTTACAGGAAATTAAAAGGCCCCATCCTTCTGCTTATAAACCTTCTTGTACCTCAACCACATCATTCCCTGCAATAAAAGCAGAAAAAAGATAAAAACACATAAAATCTTTCACTAACTGCACATCAGATGACATGATGACTTACATTCCTGTTAATCTAGGATCTGCTATGGCAAAAATGTTGAGTTAATCTCCTTTTAAAAGTCTACTATATCAATTAACATGGAATCATAAACGTGAAAATAATAACTTTTATCTGAGTTCGTAAAAGAGACAGGTCATGACAAAAGTTGTTTTGTAAATAAATAACATGCATGTCATTTTCATTGAAAAATGTTTCATGCAAGTCATTCTATAGATTCAAGTTTCCTATTGTCAATTTACATAATGCTACTGTTTGTGCGGGAAACTTGAGTGCATCACAATCATTTACATAGCAACATCTCAACCGCTTAAATCATTGCCACGTCCACGTAATGGCAGCTCAGCCGCTCAAATCATCACCAGATCAAGCCAGTCGGGCAACGGTGGACGAACAAAGGAAGGCTCCGTCCCACTGTTGTTCTAGTCAGTGGAGGAAGTTCACACAAAAGATCATGCCCTGTTCTCACTCCATTTATGTGTATGGGGCCCAGCCTACAGTCTCATGATAGTACGACCACCTACCATCCTGCCACATCCTCTCTGTGGTGCGCTTCCCTCTGTTGGTCTCTCCTACTCTAAGGAGATAGCATGTAGGAGCGTTAACGTGCTTTATAGGGTGGTGGTGTCTTTGATGTGTTGTTTCTGATCTGATCTATTTTTTTGTCCCCGATGATCTTTCCTCCTCTCTATTGATCTCTTTTTTTTCTTGGAGCTCCGCCCAAAAGTATTTATAGTTAAGCTGTAGTGGAGCTCAGCGGATTTTCCAGGATGGAATATTGTATATTTTATCCATTAGATCCATATTGGAGGCCCCACTATTGCCAGCTTCGAAAAAACCGTCAATAATGGCCAGGACATGCGAGTCCTTGATTTCTGTGACCGATGAGAATCTTCACTTAATATAAGCTACACTGACGTGGCGATCTCCACTGGACTGAGACAGCGACAGCTGAGGGTGAGAAGATTTCGCAGCTGATGTTACTGGGGGGTGCCGAAGCCCAAATATCGTAGCCGAGGTCATAAGATGCCGAACACTCGTGGTCGGAGTTCGAGACCTGTAAAGGCAAAGCATGATTAGCTAAATATCGTGACCGATGAATGTCGTACATGATGACAGATAATAAAATTTGAATGAGTTTTTACGTGCCACGTATATGGTCGAGATTCAGGCTGCTAACCGAACCGAACCGGTTCCAGTTCGGTTTAACAGATTCTAGGTCCGGTTGGACCTGGTACCAGTTTGGTCCGATTCCAACCGATTTCGGATCCGGTCCGGAATCTGTTAGCCTAGCTTGGATCCATTCTGAGTCTAGTCTGGATCCATGTATTTGGGTCGGGTTGGGTCGGATCAATCGGATATAATTAATTAAAAAATATATATTTCAATGTATTTAATAAAAAAATATTTTATATTTTTAACATTTCTAAAAAATTTTACATAAGAAAAAATTTCTAAAAAATATTATTAATATTAATAAAAATGTTTACAATAAAATAATTATAGTTTGTATAAACATTTCGCATTATAAAAAAAGCTATTTGTCGTAATTATAAAGAATTCATCTTGAGTACTCTTTTTCTTCTGAACTATTATCCTTGAATTCGTCCACAAAATTATACTATTGATTTCGTGACTCGGCAGCAAACCAATCCTGTAGACAAGTAAGCATGCAAAGGGTTGCCGTAGACAAACTATTTCTGTAGTCTCCTATTATTCTTCCTACGGTGGAAAAGGCTGATTCAGAAGCTACAGTTGACGCTTGGGCTGCTAGAACATTTCATGCCAAAGCAAATAGAATGGGGTATTGTTTTGATGAGCTTTTCCACCACTCCAATAAGCTCATATCATTGTCAAATTTCTCCCCGCAGTGTAAGTAAAACTATAACTCGTTCAAATTTGCAGGGACTTGACTCTGTGTTACAGATTGCTCGCTAGCAATTGCTTTTCCTTTGTTTGAAGTAAGAGGTCTCTTCGCCGCCGTCGACTTAAGAACGTTAAAAATGCCAGACTTTTTCTGTGTTCCTACGTGTATCTCCACAAGTTGCATACTTCTACTCGCAATCTGCTAACTGTAATAAAGAGAACAAATCTTGGAGAGTTGTAAAAACTGATGCTTTTTCAACATCAGTATAACTTCCCAAGAAATCAGAATATTCTGCATAAAAAGTTTAAATAGCTTCGATTATTTGACAGGAATCAATCATATCAGCTATTGAATATAAAGGTAAAATTTTTTTCCAATAATTCTTAAATTTTAGTTTCATATCAGTAATAAAAGTTTTAAGAATTAGATCTAATCTAAACTTCAATTTTTTTGAAATATTTGAAAAACATAAAGCAAAAAAATAGGCGAGGTCGAATAATAGCAACCTGAAAAACTTTCAGCAGATTTCTCAAAAATTGATAATAATTTGAAAAAAAAATTCAAAAAAATTCAATCATAAGAACACAGTTGAAGGTCATGATTAAGTGTATACGAATTATAAAAAGCAGTAAGTAAATTTTCATATAATAAGAGCAATTTGAATAAATGATGAAGTGAGTTTCATCTTGTTTCAACAGATAATAAAAATTTTATACAATTTTTTCTGCTCTTACACAAACACATTTTCATTCACGCCTAATGTTTGAATTTAAGCGAATCTATTTTACAATATGCTTAAATTTATCAATAATCAAATATTCGAAATTACATGCACACCTAACATAAAAAAGAAAACCATAAAGTGAAGATTTTAGAAATTACTATAAAAAATTAACTGCAGAATTATTATTCGAAGCATTATCTAAAGTAATAGAAAAAATTTTATTTTCTATGCCATAAATTTTACAAACATTGTGAATATAAATAAAAATAGTAGAAGTATTGGCTTCATCTAATATATCTAAAGATAATATGCGTTTTTGCATTCTCCACTGTCCATTGATCAAATGACAAGTAACAACTAGGTAACTCGCGTCATTTATGCTAGTCCAGATATCGGATATTAAACTAATTCGACAAGTAATGTTACTGAAGTGTTGAATAAGAGATTTTCTAATGATAAGTAACAACTAGGTAACTCGCGTCATTTATGCTAGTCCAAATATCAGATATTAAACTAATTCGACAAGTAATGTTACTAAGGTGTTGAATAAGAGATTTTTTATATTCTTCGTACATTGACATACAATCTTTTTTAAATGTATGCCTAGAAATACGATTATATTGGGGTTGTAATACTGAATAATATATTTTAAAAATCTCTCTTTTTCACATATTATAAAAAATGTTCGGTTCGTACAACAAATCGAACTAAACCTCGACGTGCCTTATCATTTCTAAATGACCATGGCATAGATCCACACTGCAGATTCAGTTGTATTTAGGTTGGCTTTATAGAAGTAGGTTGACAAATTTTTTCATCAAACTTGTGAAATCTAACTAAGTGCTTTTTAAATGTACTAGTCCCACCACCCGTACCACCCTGTTTGTATGAGTACTGATTTTTTATAAATTTTACAAATAGCAATATACTCAAGTCTCTCCGAGCTGCTATTAGATTTAATTTGTAATTCAAAAAACTCCCATACTTTACTGCATTTCGTTGATGGGCCAGTGTCGGTGCCAACATCTCCACTTGCCTCAGAATCATGTTCTACAGATAGATCGAGATCCAATTTTGAAGTCTCGTCAAAGTTCTCACCGAGTGGAGAAAACATGATCGAGTTCCGGAACGTAATTTCGATCCACATTTCATAGTTTCCAAAATTGATGAATAAGTTTACAAACAACAACAACAAACAAACCAAGCCTTAATCCCACTAGGTGGGGTCGGCACATGAATCCTTTGTTTCATTGCGCTCCATCAGTTACCAAATTCTTATCTAAGTTTAAGTAACTAAGATCACTCCTTATAGTTCTTTTTTGTCATGTCTTCTTTTGGTCTCCTCTTCTTTCTCTTTGTACATGGGCAAAATCCATAACGTCACATTTTTCTAACTGGAGCTTCAATCGGCCTACGATTTAGATGTTCAAACCATCTAAGCGACTTTCCCTCTTAAGTTTATCCTCAATTGGTGACACCAACTTCCTTTCGGATATACTCATTTCTCATTCTATCCTTTCGTGTAATTATCCACACATCCACCTTAAACATCTTTATTCCTGCATATTTATTTTATTTTGTATGTTTCCTCTTTTGCAGGCCAGCATTCAACACCATAATTATACATCGCTTCTTGGTTACACAGTTATAAAATTTAACCCTTGATTTCTGGATGAAATTTTCTAATCGCCAAAACACACCAGAATCATTTCTCTATTTTACCCCATCTGCTTGAATCTGCTAATAACGTCATATCTATTCTCCCCATCATTTTGTAAATTGATCCGAAAGTATCTAAGCGCACTCTTAATATGCATTGATCACCAAGGTGTTGTCACATCTCCAATATAAATATTTCTATTTTTTGACTAAATGTTGCACTTCCATAATATTCATTTTTTATCTACTGAGATGAAAATCTATTAGATTCTAGAAGCATTCCTCCAAAGCTCCAATTTCGCTTTTAAGCTTCCCTCTTTATTTTCTCAATTAAGGACATAATCATCGCGAAGAGCATACAGACCAAGCACTGTCATCTTGGATTATGTCCAGTCATGACTTTCTATAATAAAAACAAAAAGATAACGGACTTAAAGCCGACCTTGGGTAATCCAACTGTAATAAAAAATCTTAGTTCAAACCCTCCTTTTTCCGAACAGAGTAATACTCCCATAATATGTCTTTAAATAACTTGAATATATGCAATGCAATGCTCTTTTTTTCTTATAAACTTCCAAAGTACTTCTTGAACTTATCATAAGCTTTCAAATCATAAAAAACAAATGTTAGTGTTTTTCTCTCTTTAAATTTTCTTCCATGTTACTCCTTAATAAATGAATGCTTTCTATAGAGACTTACCTGACATAAAAAAAACTTGAATTCTCTAATTACCTTATATTTGACGTTAAATTTGTTTCGATCACCCTCTCTCCCAAAGTTTTAAAAGTAGACTCATTGATTTAATTCCTCTATAAATTTGCACAATTTTGTAACATCGTCTTATTCTTATATAATAGATTTTACTAATAACTCCTTCTTCATTGACAT
>KZ451977.1:836372-871476 GCA_002786265.1 Apostasia shenzhenica
TAGCTCCTTCATATATGTCTTTAATAACTTGAATATATGCAATGCAAATCTCTTTTTTTTCTAAAACTTTCCAAAGTACTTCTCTTGAGACTTTATCATAAGCTTTTTCCAAATCAATAAAAACCAAATGTAGGTTTTTTTTCTCTCATTAAATTTCTCCATTAAACTTCTTAATAAATGAATGGCTTCTATAGTAGATCTACCTGACATAAAACAAAACTGATTCTCTAATACCTTAGTATTATGGCGTAACATTTGTTCGATCACCCTCTCCCAAAGTTTTAAAGTATGACTCATTGATTTAATTCCTCTATAATTGGCACAATTTTGTACATCGTCTTTATTCTTATAAATAGATACTAATATACTCTTTCTCCATTCATTTGACATCATTTTAGTCTTCAAAATCATATTAAACAATCTAGTGAACCAAGAAACTCCTTCATCTCCTAAGCACTGCCAAACATCAATTGGGATGTTATCTGGTCCTACTGCTTTTTTATGCTTTATTTTCTTTAAAGCTTTCCAGACTTCAGCTTTACTAATACGTCGGATGTAAAAGTAATTTTTATTTTCTTTTAGGGTGCTGAATTCTGTAAGATCAATTGAATTTCTTATATAAGCCTTTGGATGGAAGCCTTTGGATGGAAGGGTAAAATTGATGATAAGGGTAAAACTAGAAAAAATGTTATGTTGATTATGAATCTTATATAAGCCTTTGGATGGAAGGAGATACGCAATTCGACAACCAATTAGACAACAATCAAATGAGGAAATAACACTGGCCTCTTATCTTGTGTACTTATTGGCAAGGATATATCTTTATTTAAGCTCCACCAAATCCAACCAACTTGTATTACCCCAAATGGACTATAGAACATGGAGGACTAAGGCAATCTTTTATCTTTTGCATTAAGTTTGTTTTAAAAATTAGTCCTAATTTCGAATCTTTTGATTTTGTTGATATACAGCATAACTACTTTTATGATGTTCAGTTAGTGAGACGTTCCAACCTTTGTGTTGCAAATGTACGTTAGAGCACGTATCTTGCACCGTTAACTATTGTCTTGATATTTTAGATGAATTGGATCTCCCATCTACACCATCATGAATAGAGGAATCATGAGTTGAGGACTTAGGGAAAGATGCCCGTGCAGCCAAGTAGGGGGAATGAGAAGCACCACTTGTGCTTAAAGTTGTGTCGCCATCTAACTACAAATTAGCTGAAAGCTCGCCTACGCCTAAGTGGAAGTTGCCGGTTGGACTGGCAAGGGTGTAAAGGTGTTGCACAACATTCACATGTTGTTCACGAATATTTCTTTTCCTAAATTTATTTAAAACCCAATTCCCCAAAGTAGCCATCTGTAATATGGATTTTTTTCAACTTCGCACTGTAGCTATCTGAACTTTTTGAAAGTTAAAATTCCTTCCACAGTAGTTTTACTAAACATAATATTTAGCTTTCTTCTTTGATAGTATAATATTTAGCGTTCTCACTACAAACTATCCCAAAGCACTGTCAAGCTAACCTTATATACATTAAAAAGATTTGGATTATGCACCAACTAGACTTCAACTAGTTTGACATTGGAGTTAAATGAACTCAAGCTAGACAAATCCAAGTCAGGTCTACAAAGTAAACTACTGACTTAAATTGGAGTGGAGCCCAAGCTCCTCTAAGGGAAAATTTTCTATTTTTTTTAGAGCTTTTCTTTAGATTTCACTATTCATATTGTTAGTCATAGGTGGTGTCGTATAGAAAATAAATCTACACGAAACTCTATCCCTAGGTTCACATGTATAAAGCTGCAAGATGTCCTGAATCTAGTTTGAAGCAGCAATATTTGTAGCATATCCGGCTACTTTCACACCAATAGATTTAGACTTTCTAGGATTTGCATGAACTACTCGTTCAAATGGACCAAGCTACAGTGGACAAACTTAGGAGATTGGTGATGCGCCTGAAGCGATGCCTGGCATTTCCTAGAGGCATCAAACAAATGCAAGGAGCTTAAATGGTTAAATTCATTCCAAAATTCAATTAGAGATCTCGAGATAGTATTTCGTTTCTACAACCGAGCTACTGTATTTATTCTTGTGTTCCCGAATCCTGAACGTAACACAAATAGCGAGCATAAACAAGCAAGAACAGAAGCATTAAGAAGACGGCTCACTGACCTGCCGCAGCATCCAGAACTACTTTACTGTCTTCTTGTTTTTCTTCATCCTGCTCCTCCTCGATATCTGCAACATTCTCCCCATACATTGCATTCAAATAACCCAAGGCCGACTTTGTGAACACCAGCTTGACTGAATCGAGTATGTCAAACAGATTCAGCGTTCGAGGGGTCACCATTTTCAACGTGCCGATGTTGCGGCAGGACAGACTTACATTATCCGGCACTTCGGTCAGCAAGAACATGGACTTCTCCTTCGGGTCGAGGCCCCAGCGCCTCATTGCGGCGATGAGCTCCTTGGTCTTAGGCTCGGCCTCAAACTGGTCGGCGAAGTCCTCGACGACGAAGGCGTCGGCAGAGGCGGCTGCGCTGGAGATGGCAGTGGAAATGGCGAGGCGGCGCTCTTTCCGGTTGATCTTAATGGACCAATCCTTGGGCTTGGGACCGAAGATGACGCCGCCGCCTCGTCGGAGGGGGCTCCGCTGGGAGCCACGGCGGGCTCGGCCGGTCTTCTTCTGGGGATAGGGCTTCTTGCCGCCACCGCTGACCTCTCCCCGAGTCAGGGTAGAAGCGGTACCTCGGCGCTGGTTCTGCTGCTCGGCGACGATGCCTCGATGAACAACAGAGCGGGCGGTGTCGGGAGGAGCGGATCGAAGGTTAAGAAGGACCTCCCCGACTTGGTCGCCGGAAAACGAGAGCACAGGGAGGGTGGCAGCGGAGGAGCGGACGATGACTACGTGATGTTGGGTCTTGCCGGAGGAGCGGAGTGCTGTGGCGGAGAAAGGTTTGAGGTAGGCGGGGCGAGGTAGAGCGGTTGGGAAGAAAATGGAGGAAAATGAGAAGGAAAGAGAAGGGGAAGACGAATGAAGGATTCGCATTTCTGATTAGGAGATTAGACTGTGCACTATGCGGAAGACGAGTTTATCCGATCGAAGAAGAGTGGCGAGGAGAGAGTCACCATTTTCCATCATATTTTAGCATATGTATTTATATACCTATCGTTAGGCCTTTCAACGGATCGGATTCGGGTCGGGTTGACTCCGACCCGGATCCAAATTCATATATGTCGGATCGGATTATACATCGAATCGGGTCGATGTATCGACAATCCATATTCTTTCGGGTCGAATGGATTGGTTCGGAACTCGGGTTTTCGGATTTAATTCATTTACAATAAAAGTAGTTATTTTTAAGTAATTTTCATAATCAAATTTAAAATAATGTTAAATTTATTGAAAATAAAATAAGGAAAAAATATTATATTTTTATTAATTAATTAAATATTTTAATATAAAAATCAGTATTTGTAATTTATATACATATATATTGTGAAATATAAACTGAACATTATAAACTATAATATACTAATATAATATGTAAGAATCTTTTATTAATTAATTATAGTGGACGCTCTTTACTTTGAAGCCTTCCAACAAAAAGATTATTAGTCACAATATAACCCGTATGAACCACAAATTAGATTACATAAACGGATCAGATTTTAAACATGGTGATCCATATCCGATCCATTTATTTGTAAATGGATCGGGTCAGTAAACGGGCGGATTGACGGTCAAAAAAAATTCATTTGGGGGTTTAATCGGATCGGAACTCGGATCGGATCGGGTCATGATCCGATCCATTGACAGGCCTACCTATCGTGTTGATACACGTATGAATTTTATGTACGATTACAGTGACTTGTATAATGAATAATTTTGAAAGCAAGTTTTAAAAATTCTACTATATATGTGAATAATAAACAATTCATCTATGACTGATTCCAAATTGTTAAATAAGAAAATAAATTCTAGAAAAAGTATTGTGAGCTCAATCAGATATTAGACTTTAGAATGAGATTCAGTTAAGCAGCTTAATTATAATAATTATAATTACTAATTTGATAATAAATGAATTCAAAATTTAAATGTTCTTTCAGTATTAGCTTTAGAATGAGTCCTTTTGCTATACCTATATAAAAAAAAAGTAATAGTACTAGCAGGGATCTTACCTAGGAGGAGTTACTTTCTCAAATGTCAAAGGACCTGATAATCTACAACATCGTGAAAATGATATTTGTACTAAGATATGGGTTGGCCTCGACAAATCATAGTGGAAGCGAAAGCACTTCGCTTAAGGAGGACCTGCATTAGATATAGGATGATAGGGCTGCTCTAAGATTATGAGCTAGTCTTCCGATACTCCCTGAACTTTGGGTGTATTAGTAAATTCCAATTGCATATATTAGGAGATCACACCTACCCTTCAAACTTGACTAGCTCAGTGATCATTGATAATTAAAAATGTTAGAATAATAAAATAACATTGATCACAGAACAATAAAGTATCGTATATGATGTTAAGCATATAAAAATAATGATGACAATCAATCACAAAATAATCAAGCATTGTTTACGATGTCAATGAAAAGATCTTACGAGAATGAAAATATATCATATACAGAGAGGTCATCGTTTATGATGTTATCAATGCAAAGAAGAAATAACATTCACGGAGGGATCATCGCTTATGATATTTATTTCTTGCAGTAATGCATAATATAATTCTGTACATAGTAATTGAAATCCAAAATTTTATATGTAATGAATTTATAAGTATAACAAAGAGTTTTAGAAAATCATAAATTAAGAATTTCTAGAAGACCATAGAGTAAGAATTCGCGAATAAGAATTTCAGAAGACCATAATATAGAATGAGAATATCAGAAGACCATAACATAGAATGAGAATTTTAGAAGACTATAATATAGAATGAGAATCACAAAAGACCATAATATAAAATGAGAATTTTAAAAGACCATAATATAGAATACGAATTCTAGAATACCGTAATATAAAATATTGAATTCAAGAACAATAAGAAAATGAAGTCTTTAATGAAGCTTTATCAGAATTGTCCTAAGTCTACAAGATGACTGATAAAACTTTTTTCAGATCATCTTCACTTCATGTTTTTGAAATTTGAGTGCCATCAATATCCATAAGATAGTATGCATTAAATCCAATAACTTCGTAGAAGATATATGAATCTTCTCAATTTGCTCAAGCTTTAAAGCTCCAAGATTACTGCCTGCCATTTGTTGTCGCTTGAGGACAAGATTTTCCTGAGTGAAGTCTTTAAGTTCACCTTACTATTGAAATATCGCTCAATTTGATGCCTATATTCTATGCGTTTGAGCGCTGCTAACTGTCTTCTATGCTCTAGAAGATCCAGATTAAGGCGCCTTGAGTCATCGTTTTCCCCCATCCAAGCTTCCAAAGCATCGGGATGCTATTATACGTGTTGAACTAGAACACTTCTCTCCCAAAGTGGAGATTGCAGCATACTTCGATCCCGATGGTTTGGAAGCTTGGATGGGGGAAAACGATGACTCAAGGCGCCTTAATCTGGATCTTCTAGAGCATAGAAGACAGTTAGCAGCGCTCAAACGCATAGAATATAGGCATCAAATTGAGCGATATTTCAATAGTAAGGTGAACTTAAAGACTTCACTCAGGAAAAATCTTGTCCTCAAGCCGACAACAAATGGCAGGCAGTAATCTTGGAGCTTTAAAGCTTGAGCCAAATGAAGAAGATTCATATATCTTCTACGAAGTTATTGAATTTAATGCATACTATCTTATGGATATTGATGACACTCAAATTTCAAAAACATGAAGTGAAGATGATCTGAAAAAAGTTTTATGCTTAAATCAGTCATCTTGTAGACTTAGGACAATTCTGATAAAGCTTCATTAAAGACTTCATTTTCTATTGGTTTTCTTGAATTCATATTTTATATTACGGTATTCTAGAATTCGTATTCTATATTATGGTCTTTTAAAATTCTCATTTATATTATGGTCTTTTGTGATTCTCATTCTATATTATAGTCTTCTAAAATTCTCATTCTATGTTATGGTCTTCTGATATTCTCATTCTATATTATGGTCTTCTGAAATTTCTTATTCGCGAATTCTTACTCTATGGTCTTCTTAGAAATTCTTAATTTATGATTTCTAAAACTCTTTGTTATACTTATAAATTCATTACATATAAAATTTTGGATTCAATTACTATGGACAGAATTAATTATGCATTACTGCAAGAAAATAAATATCATAAGCGATGATCCCTCCGTGAATGTTATTTCTTCTTGCATTGATTAACATCATAAACGATGACCTCTCTGTATATGATATTTTCATTCTCGTATTGATCTTTTCATTGACATCGTGAACAATGCTTGATTATTTTGTGATTGATGTCATCATTATTTTATATGCTTAACATCATATACGATACTTTATTGTTCTGTGATCAATGTTATTTTTATTATTCTAACATTTTTAATTATCAATGATCACTGAGCCTAGTCAAGTTTGAAGGGGTAGGTGTGATCTCTAATATATGACAATTGAAATTTTACTAATACACCCAAAAGTTCAGGGAGTATCGGAAGACCTAGCTCATAATCTTAGAGCAGCCCTATCATCCTTATATCTAATGCAGGTCCTCCTTAAGCGAAGTGCTTTCGCTTCCCACTATGATTTGTCGAGGCCAACCCATATCTTAGTACAAATATCATTTTCACGATGTTGTAGATTATCAGGTCCTTTGACATTGAGAAAGTAACTCCTCCTAGGTAAGATCCCTGCTAGTACTATTACTTTTTTTTATATAGGTATTAGCAAAAGGACTCATTCTAAAGCTCAATACTGAAAGAACATTTAAATTTTGAATTCATTTATTATCAAAATTAGTAATTATAATTATTATAATTAAGCTGCTTAACTGAATCTCATTCTAAAGTCTAATATCTGATTGAGCTCAACATACTTTTTCTAGAATTTATTTTCTTATTTAACATTTGGAATCAGTCATAGATGAATTGTTATTATTCACATTATATAGTAGAATTTTTAAAACTTGCTTTCAAAATTATTCATTATACAAGTCACTGTAATCGTACATAAAATTCATACAGTGTATCAACACGATAGGTAGGCCTGTCAATGGATCGGATCATGACCCGATCCGATCCGAGTTCCGATCCGCTTAAACCCCCAAATGAATTTTTTTGACCCGTCAATCCGCCCCGTTTACTGACCCGATCCATTTACAAATAAATGGATCGGATATGGATCACCATGTTTAAAATCTGATCCGTTTATGTAATCTAATTTGTGGTTCATACAGGGTTATATTGTGACTAATAATCTTTTTGTTGGAAGGCTCAAGTAAAGAGCGTCACTATAATTAATTAATAAAAGATTCTTACATATTATATTAGTATATTATAGTTTATAATGTTCAGTTTATATTTCACAATATATATGTATATAAATTACAAATACTGATTTTTATATTAAAATAATTAATTAATTAATAAAAATATAATATTTTTTCCTTATTTTATTTTCAATAAATTTAACATTATTTTAAATTTGATTATGAAAATTACTTAAAAATAACTACTTTTATTGTAAATGAATTAAATCCGAAAACCCGAGTTCCGAACCAATCCGATTCCGACCCGAAAGAATATGGATCGACCATGACCCGATCCGATGTATAATCCGATCCGACATATATGAATTTGGATCCGGGTCGGAGTCAACCCGACCCGAATCCGATCCGTTGAAAGGCCTAACGATAGGTATATAAATACATAGGCTTTCCTTTCCTCCTTGCTTAATATTGGTGAGCAGCATATCAGAGATGACCATGTATATTTGCCTAATAAAGCAGGCAATCAATTCCCACTTCATGTGCTCATAAAAGCAGATTGCCTCTAGGCAGCTTAATGAACTAGTTAAATGTTGCCCTTTTTATAGTATTAGCAAGAGGGTGACATTTCGTTGCCTCATCAGGATGATGATAATAAATGGCAACTTCAAACCCTTGGAAGTGCTCATGAGGGTTGGTAGTTCCCTTATAAATGACTTGAAGTCTTACGGGATAGGCGCTTGACAAAAAAAATATAATATCGGGTCTACTAACAGTCAAATAGAGCAAACTCTCTATCATGATATAATTTTTAGTCAACGCACTTACCTCCTTCATCACTGTCAAGCTTTATATTTGTTGCCATTGGAGTAGCTATCTCCTTTGATTTTTTAATGTTAAATTTCTTCACTAGTTCTTTGGCATATTTTTATTGAAAGATGTAGATACCCTCTTTAGTTTGATTGACTTGTAATCTTAAGAAGAATGTGAGCTCACCTATAAGGCTCATTTCAAACTCACTCTTCATGAGAGTGGTAAACTCATTCAAAAAAATCTTGTTAGTGGAACCAAAAACTATATCTATATAAATTTGTGTAATAAAAATATCGTTATCTATATTTTTATTAAATAATGTGGGGTCTATTGTACCACGATTAAAGCCTCTAGATACCAAAAAAGTCGAAAGCCTCTCATACCAAGCTCTATAGCTTATTTTAATCCATAAAATATTTTTTTTAGTTTGAAAACATGATCAAGAAAATCAATATTTTCAAAACCTGGTGACTGTTTAACAAAAACAAGTTCTTTAATAAAACCATTCAAAAAGGCACTTTTCACATTCATTTAATATAATTTAAAATCACGATGTGCGACAAATCCAGAAGAGTGTGAATCAACTCGAGACGAGCTACAGGAGCATACGTCTCATCATAGTTAAGACCTTCAACTTAGTTGAAACCTTGGGCCACTAGTCTAGCCTTATTTCTAACCACGACTCTATTTTCATCTAATTTGTTCCTATAAACCTAACGAGTACCAATAATTAGGTAATCATCCAGTTTTGGAACTAATTCCTAAATTTGGTTGCATTCAAATTGAGCAAGTTTCACTTGCACGGCAATAATTCAATCTGGATCGCACAATGCTTCACCTATACTTTTAGGCTCAATTTGAAAAATTAATGCAAAATTACTATCTAATTGCCTAAAAGATGACCTAGTTCTCACATCATGAGATGAGTCACCTAAAACTTGATCTAAAGGGTGTTTAGGAAGTACCTTCCAACTTGAGATGGAGGTGGAGCATAGGTGTAGGATGAGCTTGTTTCACTTTTTTGTTGAATTTAATTTTTTAGTTCATCCACATGCCCATAGATTTGGACTTGATTCAGCTTCTTGGTTACCTCCTCCCAATATCATCATCTACAAATTCATCTTGGATAAACAAAGTTAGATTCATCGAATGCGACATTGGATGCTTTCTTAATTTCTAGTGTTCGCTTACTATAGACACAATAAGCTTTACTAGTGAGGGAATATCCAACAAAAATTTTTTTATCTGCTTTTAGTGAAAACTTGCCCAAATGATCTTTATTTTTTAGAGAATAAACCTTACATCCAAATACTTTGAAGTAGTGGATCTTAGGTTTTTTCCATTCTAAAGTTCATATGGAGTTTTTTTCAAAAGAGGTCTAAGATACACTCGATTTTGGATATAACATGCCGTACTAATGACTTCGGCCCAAAAATATTTAGGTAACGAATATTCATTAATCATAGCAAGTGCTGCCTCTTGAAGAGCTTGATTTTCCTTTCCACAACCCCATTTTATTAAGGTGTTCTAGGATTAGAAAATTCATGCAAATATCCATTAGCTTTGCAAAAAATTTAAAATTAAAGTTGTCAAATTCATCACCGTGATCACTACGAATCTCGTTGACTTTGACACCTTTTTTATTTTCATTTTTTTTATAAAAAATAATGAATCTTTCAAGAGTATCATTTTTATGTCCAAGAAATAGTATCCAACTAAACCTACTATAATCATCAACAATAACTAAAACATACCTACTACTGCTAATGGGCACTATTCCGTGCGAATCTAATAATTCTAAATGAAGTAATTCAAGAGGTTGAGAAAAACTTACTAACTCTTTGGTCTTATGTGAGCATATAGTTTACTTACCATCTAGGAATGCAGCACATAATTTATTCTTTTTATATTTTACTTTAGGAAGTCCATCTACTTGATCATATTTTGAGAGCTTGGAGAGAAGCTTCATATTAGAGTGTGTCATTCTTATATGTCATAACCAAGCTTCTTTTTTCTTTGACATCAAACACTTAACAGAATTATTAGTAGCAATGGGTAAGTCAATTGTGTACATATTTTTATCTCTACTACCAACTAAAATAGTGGAGTATAATGTATTTAGTAGAATGAAATTCTAATAAATAGCCATTATCGCATAATTGGCTTATACTAAGAAGATTATATTTCAAACCTTCAACTAATAGTACTTTTAATAAAAGTAAATTAGGTTCTATAAGAATTAAGTCATAATCTACTATAGATCCTTGACTATTATCACTAAAAAAAATTTTACATTTATTCTTAAATTTGATGGAAGAGAATTTGGTGGCATCACCGATCATATGATATGAACAACAACTATCAAGATACCATAGGTTGCCGGCGACCCTACTCCTCAAGCACACCTATTTACAAACAAAAATTAAAGATTTTGGTACCTAAAAATAATTGAGTCCAATGAAGTTAGACACTAAATTCTTAGGTACTTATACCTTTAATTCTTTCTTATGAGCACGTCCTCTAGATAGGTTCAAAGACATGAATGACCCTAAGGATTTTCTAATGGGAGATTTAATTCTGCTTCACACAATCAAAGAGGTATAAGTCTTCTCCTTATGAGTGGAATCGTATCCAATTCCAGCCTTGTTGTATATTGGTCTTTGATTTTCAAGCATCATATCTAGATACTTGGACCCCTTAGTGAATACTTTAAGGTCTCCTCTAAGACTTTTAATTTTAGATTTTAAATCATCATTTTCTTTCTCAAGTTTTTTAACTTGAGAAAATCACATAATTTCTCATCTAAAGTCACTTGAGAGGTCGTAGAAGATAAACTATTAATTAAGAAAATTTAACTTCTTATGGAGCCCCTTAACCTTAGACTTAGATAGCTTTAACTCATCAATTAATTCACAAATAAAATCTTGAATATCATCAAATGAAAAATCACTTACTTCAAGATCTTTTTCTGAATCGCTTTCATGTGTTTTGGCCATCAATCAAAATGTGCTACATGCTTTTTGGTAGCGTCACTGTCAGATGAAGATGATGAATCCGAGTCATCCCAAGTGGCAGTCATTACCTTTTTTTTCTTCTTGGCTTTATCCTTGCCTTCATGCTCTTTTTGGATATTTGGACATTCATCTCAAAAGTGACTTGACTTTTTACAACCAAAGCATATAATATTTTTGTCTCCAATTCTTATTATAATTATTTCGAATCCTTAATATTTCTCCTATTTCTATCCCTACTAGACCCCCAATTATTTTCTTCATATCATCTTTACTAAACTTTTTTTCTCTCCTCATCATCCTTCTAACCATATGGGCTACAATTCTGGCTTCTGGATCACTATCATCATCACTATCACTACAAGAAGATATCTCAACTTGGACTTTCTTAGAGAGTTTAGGTGAAGGTGATGATGAAGATTTCTTGGATATTTCTTTTTCTGCTACTAGAGCTATGCCTTTCTTCACTTCTTTCTCTCCACTGTACCTAATTTCATGAAGTTCCATATGGCTAAATAACTCATCAATTTTATATGTGTCAAGGTTTTGAGAAACTCCTATAGCATCAACTTTGTCAACCCATAATTGAGTTCTAAGAAAAGCTTTCAATACCTTACATACAACTTTTCTATTTTCTAAAATCTCACCTAGCCCTATAAGCCCATGATAAATCTCTTTGAATTTAAAATATATTTGGGCTACAGATTCACCTTCTCTCATCTTAAAATTATCAAATTGATTTTTGTAGAGAGCTTTCTTTGCTCTCTTGACTTCAGATGTCCCCTTATATAATTCAACCAACTTCTCCCACATTTTTTAGCACTAGTTTGGGAACCTAATTTATTGACCTCTTCTTTGGTTAAGGCACATTGTAAAGTAGGATACCTCTCGCATTTGCCATATATCTTTTCTTATCATTTTCACTCTAATTTTTCTCATCTAACTCTAATCCATCCTTATCCTTAGGTGACATATATCATTTCTTAAAACTAATCGTCAAATTAAAGTCAGTTTGAATGAATGTATGAATAAATTGGCCTTTTTATTTCTAGAAGCCATACTACTTCTAGGTGGTTAAACCTATGCAGAAGTCCTTGCTGTGATACCAAATGTAGGATCAAGTATGACGTCTAGAGCCGAATAAACATAATTAAAATTTAATTTAATTTACTCATATTCTTGATGATGCGATATGTGAGAGGCTTTCGGCAAATCGTCCACTTCTCTTCAAAGGCCAATACTATAATTTTTGGAAGAAAAGGATGATGATCTACTTGCAAGGAATAGACATTGAATTATGGGAGGTCACAAGGAAGCTCTTTGTGATTCCCATGAAAGAACACAAGGTCACTCTTAAGGAGTTTGCCGATTTAGAGGTTGAAGAAAAGAGATTGGCACAACTAAATGCCAAAGTACTTAACCATCTACAATGCGGATTGTCTTCAAGTGAATTTAATTGCATTTGTAATCTTAATACGGCTTACAAGGTATGGTCTAAACTAGAACTCACCTATGAAGATACAAATCAAGTTAAGGAATCAAAGATTAACATATTGATTCATGATTATGAATTACTTGAAATGCACCCGAATGAATCTATCAAGGATATGTTCACTCGTTTTACTAATATTACTAATAGTCTTATTTCTTTTAGAAAGATATTTATTAATAAAGAACTTGTGAGAAAAGTTTTAAGATGTCTTCCTAGAGATTATGATGCTAAAGCAACGGCCATCATGAAAGCTTGCGATCCCTCTACTTTTGAACTCGATATATTGTTAAGCTCACTAACAACATATAAGCTAGAATGTAAAGAAAAAGGAAGAAGAATGAGGAAGATGAAAGTGCAAAAAAAAAAAAAAAGATTTTAGCTCTAAGAGACTCTTTTCTTGCTTCAAGTGCAAGTGACACTAACTCAAGTGGAAATGATGAAGAAAAGCTTAATAATGAAATTGCCTTAATCTCAAGGCAATTTGATACCCTTGTGAAGAAAAAAAGACATTTATTTCATCACAAAGAAAGTCGATCAAAAACAGAGAGAATAAAGAAAATACTCTAAAGGCCAAGGAGGATGATGTAATTTGCTACAAATGTAACAAACCTGGACATATAAAGTCAAATTGCCCTCTCCTTAAGCCAAGGAAGTCAAAGAAAAAGAAGGCCCTTGTAGCAACTTGGAGCGACTCAAATGAAAGCTTATCAAGTGATGACAAAGAAGAAGTGGCTAATTTATGCTTGATGACTGACATCAATGACGATGAGGTTGAATCTACAAATTCGATAAATGAATTACCTCTAACCTATGACGAATTAGAAGAGAACTTAGTTGATCTCATTCATGATTATGAAAAATTAAAAAATATATTTTTTTTAAAAACACTCATAGTTCATGTGACTCTTTGTAAAAAATTAAAAAAAAATTAATGATCTCACTTTGAAAAATAATGGTCTTAGCATGATTGTTATTAAACTTTCAAAAAAAATGAAATGCTCAAATCTAAGAACATTATGTTTGAATCTAGATGCATGCATAAGGTAAACAATGCTTCATATGTCAAAAATAGAAAGCATGCAAGAAATGACTCCCAAAATGCTTGTCAAACTCATGTGCATATTTCACCACATGTTATTTGTAATTTTTACCAAAGGCACGGACATGTTGCTTATACTTACAAAATTAGAAAAATCATGTTGGCATCTAAAAGTTCATCATATGTATGAATTCCAAAAGGTTTATCTCAAGTTGATTATCTTGCTACTACTAATCCAATAAAACCCAAATTTATTTGGGTACCTAAAACCAAAACATGGGATTTTGTATATGTATGTCTCCACAATGGGACCAGTGGAGGCATATGGCTCTTGGATAGCGGATGCTCTCGTCATATAACTAGAGATAAATCAAAGTTCATCAAGCTAAAACTAAGAAATGGAGGCCTTGTAACCTTTGGCGATGATACCAAGAAATGCATCATCGAAATTGGTAAAGTCGGTAAAGATTCTACAACTTCTATAGATAAGGTCCTTTTGTTGATGGTCTTATATTTAATTTGCTTAGCATATCCCAATTATGTGATAATGATTATGACATTTTATTTGATGTTTCTAAATATCTTATCAAGTAAAATGATATTATTATATTTGTAGAAAATAGATATAATAATATTTATCAAGTTGATCTTAGTTCTATTATTTGCAATGAAGTAAAATATTTAGCATCTCATGTTAATGATTCATGGCTATGACATAGAAGATTAGGACATGCCATCATGCATGTCTTGCACAAAATCTCTAAATTAGATTTAATTAAAGGTCTACCTAAAATTACATTTGATTAAAATAGGCTATGTGATGCGTGTCAATTAGGAAAACAAACTAGGGTTTCATTTAAGTCCAAAACTGCTATCTCTTCATGCAAACCCTTTGAATTATTGCATATGGACCTATTTGGATTAATCAAAATACTTAGTCTTGGTGGTAAGAAATACTGTCTAGTAATTGTAGATGATTATTCTAGATTTTTATGGACATTATTTTTTGCTCATAAGCATGATGCATTTGATTGTTTTAAATCTTTATATAAGCGCATCTTGAATGAAATTGGTCTTAATGCTTTATCCATCAGTAGTAATCATGGTGGCGAGTTCAAAAATGAACGGTTTGAATCCTTTTGCGAAGAACGTAGTATCTCACATAATTTCTTGGCTCCTTGAACACCTCAACAAAATGGGATTGTAGAGAGGAAAAACCAAACACTTATTGAGATGGCACGATTCATGCTTCATGAGCGTGGACTTCCAAAGTACTTCTGGGCTGAAGAGATAAATATGGTTTACTATATTGTGAACCGTGTTATTGTTCGCTTGATACTGAAAAGGACCCTTATGAATTATGGAAGGATTGAAAACCGAACATTTCTCATCTTCGCGTGTTTGGTTGTAAATGCTTCGTGTTGAATAATGGTAAGGATGATTTAGGTAAATTTGATTCAAAATTCTATGAAACTATTTTCTTAGGATACTCTCCAACTAGCAAAGCTTATCGTGTATACAACACGAGATCTATGTTGGTTGAAGAATCCATTCCTGTTGAATTTGATGAATCTAATACCAACTCTCCAAAGAGAGATGATGATCTTATTGAAGGTATAGGTCTTGAGAAACTAAGCTTGGAAGGCGGAGAAACAAAAGCTAAAGAAGAATCTCATCATGATTGTGTTCACACTCATGGAAAAGAACAAAGTGTGAATGAGTTGAACTTACCATTAGAATGAAAGTACAAAAATGCTCATCCTCCAGAGTTAATAATTGGTCATCCATCACAAGGAGTATGCACTAGAGCTTTCTTCCAAGATAAGGTAATTCATTCCCCTTTTATCTCTCAAATTGAGCCAAAATCCTTTGAAGAAGTCGAGAAAAATGAGTTCTAGATTCTTGCCATGTAAGAAAAATTAGAACAATTCTCTAGGAATGATATTTGGGATCTTGTATCACGTCCTAAGAGTCACTCTATAATTGATACAAAATAAATTTTTCGAAATAAGCTTGATGATTCTTGTGTTATTATTCATAATAAAGCCTGTTTGGTTGCTAAAGGATTTACTCAAATCGAAGGGATCAATTTTGAGGAAACCTTTGCACTTGTTGCTTCGTTAGAAGCTATTCGCCTTTTGCTTTCATTTGCTTGCTATAAAGATTTTCGATTATTTCAAATGGATGTCAAAAGTGCATTTCTTAATGACTTTATTAATGAAAAAGTTTATGTTGAGCAACCACTCGATTTTATCAATTCTTTTCTTCCGAATCATGTGTTTAAGCTCAAAAAAGCTTTATATGGCTTGAAATAAACACCCCATGCTTGATATGAGAGATTAAGTAATTCTTTGTGAACAATAATTTTATCAAGGGACAAGTTGATACAACACTATTTATAAGGAAACATGATGAAAATTTCATTGTTATATAAGTCTATATCGATAATATTATTTTTGGTGCTACTAATGAATCCTTGTGTAAGGAATTTTCCAAGTGTATGTCTAGGGAATTTGAAATGAGCATGATGGAAGAACTTAACTTCTTTTTTGGATTGCAAATCAAATAACTTCCCAATGACATCTTCATTTGTCAAAGCAAATACACAAGAGAGCTTCTCAAAAAGTTTAGCATGGATAAGTCAAAGCATATTAGCACTCTAATGAGCTCATCTATAAAGATAGATAATGATAAAAAAGGTAAAAGTATAGATGAGAAGCTCTATCGAGGTATGATTGAATCATTACTTTATTTAATCGCAAGTAGATTAGATATCATTTTTAGTGTTTGCATGTATGCTCGTTTTCAATCATCTCCTAAAGAATCCCATTTAACTGCAGTTAAGCGAATTTTTAGATATTTAGTCGGCACTCACTCTCTTGGTCTTTGGTATCCAAAGGAAGCACATCAGACTTGATAGAATACTCCGACGCTGACTTTGCAGGTTGCAAAGTTGATCGTAAAAGCACATCTAGCACTTGTCAATTTTTTGGCAATGCTATTGTGTTTTGGTCTAGTCGTAAGCAAAATTCTATCGTGCTATCGACGGCTGAAGCGGAGTATGTGGCGGCAGGTAGCTGTTGTGGACAATTACTTTGGCTGAAGCATCAATTACTTGATTATGGTATTGATCTAAGCCATATACCTATCAAATGTGATAACACCAGTTCCATATGCTTAACCAAGAACCCTATTCAACACTCATGAACTAAACACATAGAAATTCGATATTATTTTATTCGTGATCATTTGATAAAGGTGATATCTCTTTGAAATATGTTCTTACTAGTTTGCAACTTGCTGATATTTTTACCAAGTCACTGCATGAAGATAGACTTAACTTCATAATTAAAGAGATTAGTATGCTAGGTAGTTCATGCCTATAGAACTCTTGCCATAATTAGCCATTACATTGATATTTTTATGTTATTTTAAAGTGCTTGACTTTCTAAGTTTTCTTACTTACACCAAAACCTCATTATTGTTAGAATTTTCTCTTCCCTCCAATTCATTGTTGTGTCAACCTTTGATTTTGCTGTTCATTTGTTCAACCTATTCTACCACTTCTCTCAGATTTTTTTTCCAGAGATACTCGACCGATTTTGAAAATTGACCTCAAGTGAAATCAACCTTGGCCAATTTTAAAAATCTGCCGTATATCTCAGAAATTTGGTGTCCGACGGGCCAACGCTACTTGTCTGACCCATTAACTGACTCAACGAGCCAAACCCATCGGCCAGGTCGACCCGCGCAATTTAAGCTTGGGGCCGACCGTTTCTTTTTGGGTCAATAGGTAAACCCTTTAACCCGTGCAGCTCAACCGCATGCACGAATTAGGACGCGTGCTCACGCAGCACCTCTTCATGCGCTGTTATCGTTTTCCATGCCTCTCTCTCTCACCTTCCAACACCTCATCTCTCTCTCTCTGTGTCTCCTTCTTTCTCGACTGCGTAGCTTGCTTTTCCCCTTCTCCGCTCTTCGCTTAACCCTAATCTTCTCTTTTTTTATGGCCCTTGAAGAGCAGAGCTGTGTAATAGAACAATTTCACTTAGAACACATAGAACCACTTCAATTCGGTGTTTCAAGTTGGACTAATTCTTACCGAATCAAATTTATTCAATTCTGAGTTGAGCCAACTAAAAAAAGAAGCTTTAGAGCTAGTTCTGAAATTTCGTCTTCTTTTTTTCTTAAACTTGAGCTCTAGAGCCCTTTGACAGACTAGAGTAAAAGACAAATTACAATTTTAAAGAGAAAAATTATTTGAGTGTGGTGCGAAACATGCCAGACTGTTTGCTCGCAAATGACAACACATTATGATTGGTGTGCTTAACAGCTAAGTGGGTAGAGCTCATAATTAGATCGTCCGATCGTGCCAACAATTAAGTTGACCTGACAGTTTGGCCGGATCCTCAGGTCAGGCCACATTGGATAGTCTGACCACCGAACAGGATGGCTTGATTGTAACAATCTGATCAGGCTGCACTGTTGAATAATGAGAGATCCAGTTCTCTCAACTTCACCGCCAGTGGCAGGCCTTGGATGCGCCATTCGGCGTGTCGCCGTTCGCGATCGAATCAACCGACGCTTGCTGCGCCTGCTAATTTCTCGCTCAATGTTATAAAAAAAATAAAAATAATAATTTCTCTCCCTGGAGGATGTACCCGCAAATGGTCCCGGCATATTCTAATCGGAATATGCCGCCTCGCGACACTGGATTTTTTTTCCTTCGTCTTTTTCAGGCACATCGGGGGAAGAAGGGCAAATTCATTCTTCGATCTTGGAGACAAATCTATCCCGTGCCAGGCAGGTCTCCTTCCTGTACAGAAGTACCAAAAGAATAATCAGCAAAAGTATACTCTTTCCCCTCCTCCCTCCCGCATATGAACTGCTGTGCGCTCTCCTTAAACCTTTATCCCACTTATTTCCCTTTCTTTCGCCCCTCTTGCTCTCCTCCTTTGACTGTCCTCCCTTCTCCCAGTGTCCTTCCTGCCTTCTCTTCCACTCCATCTTCTTCATCGTCTTCTCAAGTTCCTTTGCTCTTCACCAGAAGGGCCCATTCCCTTTCTGTCCATTTTAATGATTTGGGCTTCTCAAGTTTCCGTGCCAAGCAGAGCGCTGTCTGCTCAGGTTACAAGGTAATCTCCCGAGGAGAGGTGAAGCAAGAGGATGCGGTTACCCCGGTCTTGGAAGATGCCCAGAGCCAAGAGGTCTTCAAGCCTCGAAGGATTGCCCTCTTCGTTGAGCCCTCCCCCTTTGCGTGAGAAATTCCCCTTCTTTCTTCATGCTGCTTTGTTCTTCGTTTACGTACATAATAACACCGACTAATTTAGCTTCTGCGACTGATTTATTTACTTATTTTTAATGAAGCTATCTGTTTGCAAATTGCAGTTTGTTTGCTTTCTTTGTCTTTTATTTGTAATTTTGTCTGGTTTGTCATCTTGTTGCGAAATTCTTTTCTTTCATTGTAAGTGTTATTTCTGCAATGCTGAATTTAGAATGACCTTTATTTTGCAGCTATGTTTCTGGATATAAAAACCGTTTCCAGAATTTCATCAAGCATCTCCGAGAAATGGGAGATGAGGTAATGATGTCTGGTTTCTAAAACGTTTCTTCACTATAATCATAGGTATCGCTGAGCAGATATTCTGGTTTAATACACTAGTTGAGTTATGATTTTTATTAATTGAAGTTTAGGAGTTGAATATGACCCGTGGCACTTGCTCGCATTGCTCATTGTTGTCTGTATGGAATCTTGTAAGATCTGTAGAATAGGATTTTGCATTCCCATTCGTGTTGGCTTATGGTTGGATGTAGACATTTCAGATCCCATTGTTGGAAGCATATTAAATGTACTCATTAAAGTCACCTAAATAAAGTCACTTCCGCCAGCTAATCATGCCCCAGCTGTTTCTAAGCTCCTAAACAAACACGTAGTAGCCTTTGTCTTTCTGCTGAACTTGTTCAAGTTTTCTGTTTCAAAGCTAGAATTGTAGGCTTGTGATACCATGAAGTTCCAACAGTTTGAAGATTGTGATGCTATGAAGTTCCAACAGTTTGAAGATTGATAATGGTATACTGTATTTCTATTTGGTGTAGGTTATGGTTGTGACAACTCATGAAGGAGTTCCACAGGAGTTTTATGGTGCAAAATGTATTGGTTCTCTCAGGTAGTAGCATTACTATATTCTTATATGTGTGGGATGGTGTCGTGGTTAAGGGGTGTCTTAAGCCACCAAAGGGCAGAACCATCATCATGTTAGATATTAAAAATTGGATGTTCACAATCAAGCTTTGACACAATAGAGAAGGTCATTTATCATGTGATTCCAATTTTGTTTTTTTTTTCATTTTTATTTTGTTAAGATTGCTTGATACTTCGAGATTTGAGCCAGAAAAGTTTCTCTTATTGGCGAGTGAATGATCAGCTTTGACATACTTGAACTTTTCTTATTTTTCCAGCTTTCCCTGTCCGTGGTATACAAAAGTACCTCTCTCACTTGCACTTAGCCCAAGAATAATCTCAGAAGTGGCAAAATTTAAGCCAGACATAATACATGCCTCTTCACCAGGAATCATGGTACTTAAATGACTTTGAAAAATGGCATAAGAATTATTTTCTAGTTTTTCTAGCATGTCAAGATATGATCTTTTTGCTTTGGCTCAGGTTTTTGGTGCTCTTGCAATCGCTAAAATGCTGTGTGTTCCTATAGTTTTGTCTTATCACACGCATGTACCAGTGTAAGAAATGGTGGATTTTATTCTGTCCCTTTTGATATCTAATGGTCTCTTTGCTTGATATAGTTTCAGAAATTCCTTCTGTGATCCTACTTTCGTACAGTTATACAAATCTTACTATACCGTGATGTTGGAAGCCACCTTGATGCATCTTTACGACTGACGGCATTTCAAATAATCTTATGATTTTCTGTCTTGATGGACTGATTTCGGTTGATTTTTATTTGGGTTATTTTGGTTTATTGAGTTTGTTATTTTAGTTTTAGTTGATTTATTTGAGTTTGTTATTTAGTTCATTAATGCTTTTGTGATTATTTGATCCCTCATTATGTATTTTATTTTTAGGGTGGGATTAGCTCCTATGTAAATATAGTCTGTAACTCAACTTTTGGTGTTAACCATAATTGATTTAAGTTTGAGTGCAATTGTGCAATTCAAGATAGGATGATATCTCAGAAGTGAAGACATTGTTGGTTCCTCTCTTAAGAGTTGTGGTCCTCGTATTTTGATGACTGGCAATTAATTTAAATTAGCAATTATTAACTTATTTTTGATGTTATGTTTCAGGTTAATATTACGAGGCCAAATTGTAGATCACATTGTGAAAATAATGAAGTTGATGCATATATGGATGATCCAGAAAGAACTCACAAAGTTTGTTTTAAAGAAAGATATATTCAAGATGAAAATCGGAAGACCCATTGTTTTTCTACTTAATTTCTTTTGGGTAAAAAATAATGTAATATTGATTTTTTGCTTGAGATTTGGGATGTGAGTTCTTGAGCACTATGATCGTGTTTTGAGAAAAGTTGGTTTGATCTCGAGTTGATTTAGTTGTCGTTTTACTCGTTTATGGCTTAATGGTGTCATTTAGGTGTTTTGTGGTCGACCAATGGCAGTAAACACTAGTTTTAGAGGTCGACCAGCTGTGATTGTCGACCAGTGGTAGAACAATATATTTTTGCTAGTTGACTCGCAATGGTTGTTGACTAGTGGCAAAAATCATCATTTTTGGTGGTTTATCAGTGTTGATTGACCAGCTGGTTGACCAAGTTCTAAAATTTTGGTTGCAACATGCATGCCACAACTGTTTTAGAGTTTGAATTTGGTTAACCAGTTGGTGATATTATTACTTTCTTCTATTCTTTTATCTATTCTTTTCGGATAATATTTCTTCTTTTATTTTTGGAGGAATAGAGTGAAAGGAGGAAGGTAGTTGTGTAGTGGTATAAGGAGTTTTCTCCGTTGCCCTAGAGTGAAAGGAGATTGTGATTAGTTGATTAGGTTTAGTTGCCTTTGGGCCAAGGATGTGGGCACAGAGAGGTGTCGAACCACGTATATCGTGTCTCTCCTTTATCACTTCCACAATTTATTTCTTACTTGTTATTACTAATGTATTTTTAGTTGTATGAATGGTCTTTTCAATTATCGAATCATCTATTCTCCCCCTCTATACGACCCTTTGATCTTATAATTGATATCGGAGCATGTCTTGAGTTTGAATTCTGACAATGCGTTGAGAGGGAGATTGTTAGGAAAAGTAGTGATTGGATGACCTAGGTGTGGCTGTCACTGATTTAGTATTGTTGTCTTGCTTGACATAACTTTAGGTTTTGTGCCACTATCAATAAGAGCTTAGATTCGACTTGTGGATGCTGGGTACACAATATAATAAGTCAATTGATTGTGCTTTTCCTACCAGTTTAAGCTTTTAGGAGTGTTAGTAGCGCCAAGGATCTTAACCGACATTAGGTAAGAATCATAAAATCCTTAGTTATACCAAGAGAGAAAAAAAAGTATATAAACCCAATTTGTTTTTGAAATAAGCTCTAACTTTAGCTACAAAATTCCCCCATGCCCTCGGCTCTCCTGCACCACATTGCTAGTTTCTACTCTGTTTGTTGCCTTGTCGATCAGTTGTTTAGATTCACTAATGCAACCCCCTTATTGTGGGGAACTTGTGTTTTGTTTGTTGGTGGGGACACCGATCAGCATCGAATTGGATGATGACGTCATGTGCTGAATCAGAATTCAAATTCAAATTAATTAGAGCTATTAGAGATTTCCATATTAGCTTTATTTAATTTGATTTGATTTGATTCAGAGCATATCTGGAAAATTTGAAGACTCACCACATTTGGAGCTGATTTTATTGTAATAGAATTAGTTACATATTTGCTTTTATTTATTTGATATTTTATTTTCTGCATTTAATATTGTATTTTCAAATTTCTACATGGGATCTCTCTATATAAAGAGGTCGCCTTGCATTGTAATAGATAGAGTATTGTGATGAATGAAATTATGTTTGAGTTTTCTCAGAGCCTAGATCCGGGTTAAGGGATCGATATTTCGGTGAAGGAAATGGTAGGGTTAGCTTTTGGTGAGAATCCTCAAATTAGCCTAGTTATCCACTTTTTAGAAAAAAAAAAATCTTCTTTGCCAACTCACCTACCTCCGAAGCTCGCAGCGCCGTGCAGTTCCGCCAGACTCGTCGCGCCGCGCCTCACCTCACGTCGCCTCGCTCGGCCCCTCGCATGGCCGCGCCTCGCCTCGCCTCGCCTCGCCCGGCCGGCCTCGCAACGGCCGCGCCTCGCCGCTCCCTGCCGCGCAGTCGCGCAACCGCCCCAAGCCTGCCCGAGCTCCATCTCCGCGCGCGCGTCCGCCTGCTTCCCGCGCGCGCCCGGCCGCTCCTGCGCGCGCGCCGGCCCGTTCGCGCGCCGCTCTTGCCCGGTCACTCCTGCGCGCCGGCCCGTCCGCGCGCCTGTGCTCGCCGGCCGTGCTCGCGCCCGCCTGTGCGGGCTCCCGTCTGCCCCAACCCTCGCCTGCGCACGGGCCCGCCTGCCCGCGCTGTCCAGCCTGCCCGCGCATTCCTGCGCCTGCCCGTCGCGCCCTTGCACCGTTTGCTCGTTATCCGTGTGTCGCCCTCTCAGTTCATGAGTCAGTGACTCTTCTCTGATTCAAATCCCGGGTAATTTCTTTCCTGAACTCAATTAAGCCGATTATTTGATTTCTACATATATTTTTCTCTTAATTAAAATAATTTACTAATCAATTTTACTGAATATAAATATAAATTATCATTGGCACCGTTTTCGTTCCGCATCACTTGTCAATGTGAAGAGTGTGAGAGATCATCCATTCAATTTAAGATTTCATGGTAGGTGAATCCAAATTTAGCAATGGTCTAATTTGACTTAAATTTTAAATCAAATGAATTTATGGGATTTGAAAATTTCTTATATTTTCTTCTATTTAACTCTAAAAAATATTTTCGTTTGAGTTGCAATAAGTTGCTATTGAAATTGTTGAGATTTATTTCGCATATGCTAATTAATATTTTTCTTGCTTTACACCATGATGATTTATACATATTTATTAGATTTTTATGTTGACTTTATATTTCCATGGTCATTATTAAATGCATCTCCCTACTTTAGTTTCAGTTTCAAGCATATTTAATAGCATGGTCAGCGAGAATGCAACACATGTAAGTCTTTGGTCACTCTTGATTAGGAGATCAAATAACGAAGGAGGAAAAAAATACTAACAAGATGAGTTTGACTTAATTCAAACCAATTCAATCGAACCTAAATAGAAATGAAAGGTGGTAGGTGAAGATCATTTCATCCCACCTACTAACTTTGAATTTTCATCATACCTACCAAAGTTCAATTTTTTCCCCCACTTACCAATGGTTGAATTTTTTCCCCACTTATCAATTATAGAGGAATTAAATTAATAAGTCATACTTTAAAATTTTGGGAGAGGGTGATCGAACAAAGGTTACGCCATAATACTAAGGTATCAGAGAATCAATTTGGTTTTATGCCAGGTAGATCTATTATAGAAGTCATTCATTTATTAAGAAATTTAATGGAAAAATTTAAGGAGAGATTTAAGGAGAGAAAGGAAAACCTACATTTGGTTTTTATTGATTTGAAAAAAACTTATGATAAAGTCTCAAGAGAAGTATTTTGAAGAGTTTAGAAAAGAAAAAGATTTGCACTGCTTATATTCAAGTTATTAAAGACATGTATGAAGGAGCTGTTACTTGTGTTTGGACACAAGGAGGTTTGACTAAGGATTTTCCTATTGCAGTTGGATTACCCCAAGGCTCGGCTTTAAGTCCGTATCTTTTTGCTTTGATTATGGAAGTCATGATTGGACATATCCAAGATGAAGTGCCTTGGTGTATGCTCTTCGCAGATGATATTGTCCTTATTGAGAAAACTAAAGAGGGAGCTAAAGCGAAACTAGAGCTTTGGAGGAATGCTCTAGAATCTAAAGATTTTCATCTCAGTAGATCAAAAACTGAATATATGGAGTGCACATTTAGTTAAGAAAGAAACACTTATATTGGAGATGTGACAATTGGTGATCAAATTATCAAGAAAAGTGAGCGTTTTAGATACCTTGGATCAATTATACAAAATGATGGCGAAATAGATAATGACGTTATTAGTAGGATTCAAGCAAGATTGGTAAAATGGAGAAATGCTTCTGGTGTGTTGTGCGATAGAAAAATTTCATCCAGAATTAAGGGTAAATTTTATAAAACTGTAGTAAGACCAGCGATGATATATGGTGTTGAATGTTGGCCTGCAAAGAGAAAACATACAAATAAAATAAATATTGCAGAAATGAGGATGTTAAGGTGGATGTGTGGATATACACGAAAGGATAAAATGGGGAAATGAGTATATCCGAAAGAAAGTTGGTGTTGCACCAGTTGAGGATAAACTTAAAGAAAGTCGACTTAGATGGTTTGACAATCTAAATCGTAGGCCGATTAAAGCTCCAGTTAGAAAAATTGAGTTATTGATTTTGCCCATGTACAAAGAGGAAGAGGGAGACCAAAGAAGACATGACAAGAAACTATAATGAGTGATCTTAGTTACTTAGACTTAGATAAGAATTTGGTAATTGATAGAGCGCAATGGAAACAAAGGATTCATGTAGCCGATCCCACCTATGACTTGTCATTGTTCTATAAGATTTATGTTGTTAATGCATAATCTTAATGCTAGTCTCCTAAATGACTAGGTTGAGGATTCTGTTTAGGAGAAATAATTTTCAGGAAACTATCTCCACATTCCTCATTCTTTTGACATTAGCGAAATAAACTTGTCTACATATGTTTCATATGGGCCTTATAAAGATTTAGCCATTATATTTGATGTCCAAACAGGAGTATTCATGTCATAGCAAAACATCTGTAATCATACTTGTTTTGGTCTTATATCTAATCTATGTTCCATGCCTTTTTGTTTTTATTTTTTCTCAATTTAATTTTCTACTAAAAACTTGAATAGGCATTATGATTTAGTTTAACACAAAAGTTAAGGTTACGTGAAGAAGATCTTGAATATTCATATCATAGATATTCTTTTTTATTTGTGATCGGTGATTACAAGGCAAAGTGACATGGAACATTGGCAGCTAGGTTTTGGAAGAATAAAGAAAGAGGAAGAAAAAAATCATTTAAATTTTAGGAATCAAGTTTCAATTCCATATATGAAAGGAGCCGATTTTATTTTATTCATAGCGCAACTAAATATATACAAACTCTAGTTCTATAAATAAGAAAGCCCTAATACAACTTTAATTTGGTGATATGAGACTAGATAAATTCTAATAAATAAAAATAAAAATTCCTAAATTCAAGCTGATAGACTTGATATAATTAATAGATACATATTATAATAAAAATAATAAAAAACCCTAAATTTAAACTAATAGACTAAGGCAAACAAACATGACTATTCAAACTCTGTCTAAAGCTGAAAATAATGATGTAATTAGCTCAATTGATTATATTAAATCTAATGAGACTCAATCCAGGAGTGTGGAGTCAATTTTAGAGTGTCTCTAATAATCCCGACCATAATGGGCTCGTATCTGCACGACCATGGGTCCGAGGTGCATGATTCATCACCATGCTTTTGAAAGGAATGATTTGCGAGTTTAATTTAGGAAACTTAAATCAGTGACATAAATCTTATTGTGATCATACTTTAGAAACTACAAAGTCACCTAGTTAATAATGTATGCAGCTTTTTTGGTCTATATTTACTCTAGTTTTCAAGCCATGTGTTATTTTGTTGAAGATTAATTTTCAGATATTAGTTTTTGTCATGTAATTGAATAATCTTTACACTTACATGTTTTATTGTGATATTGTCTAAAGACATTTTTATTCTACATTGCGATTAATATATTTTGTGCTTTTAGCAGTTACATACCAAGATACACGTTTAGTTGGTTGGTAAAACCAATGTGGTTGATCATTAGTAAGCTTATTATCCCATCCCTTCAACTTTCATTCTGTGTTTGTATATTGAATTGTTCAATTTATTATATTCTTTTTGTCATTTTGGTAAGAGTTTCTACACAGAGCTGCTGACCTGACACTAGTGCCATCAGCTGCTATTGGCCGGGATCTTGAAGCTGCTCGTGTTACTCCAGGTAAGATTTTACCTTAAAAATACATTTTATCATGTTGTCGAATCAGTGTATTTCTACCGTCACTCATGAGTTAATATCTTGTATCTAGCTAACAAAATACGCCTTTGGAATAAAGGTGTTGACCCTGAAAGCTTCCATCCTCGGTTTAGATGCCACAAAATGCGAGTAAGGCTGAGGTAATCTCGCCAATCACTACTTTGATCAAGTAAACGACCTTGCAAGCTACTAATAGCATGCTTATATGACAGAATTAGCCACTCACTATTTTTTTCTCCAATTTAGTGATGGTGAATCTGAAAAGCCTTTGATTATTCATGTTGGGCGATTAGGAGTTGAGAAGAGCTTGGATTTCCTAAAATGGTTAGCTGCTAAATGTTGTCTGTACAAATTTCAGTTTAAGCTGTAATTGGTAATGTTTTCAATTATGGTGGGGACATCACTGTGTAAAACTGAAAATTCAGTTTTTATAGATCAATTGACGCTACCCTAGTCTGTGTTTATTGGAGTCTATAGTATATTGTGCTGATTTTATTGATTGAAGCTATGCGATATTTTTGGTTTTCTTCTATATTTTGCTTTTTTTGTATTATTTATTATTTTTAAAAATAAAGATGTTTGGTAGTGAAAATAAAATTTACAAGAAAAAATTAAAAATAAAAAGATTTGTTGTAAAGAGTGCTTTTAATGCACGAACAAAAGAATTGATAAAAAAATATAGTGGCCCCGACGAGAGTTCAGGAATTTTACAATGAAAAGAATTGGTTTTTGAGAATTTATATGAGAAATTAGAAATAAAAAAAAGGAAAGACATATACAGACTTGCCAAGGTAAGATATTGGAAAACTAAAGGCTTGATATATGTAAAATACATTAAGGATGAAGATGAAAATATACTTTAAAAAAAAGAAGATATTCAATATAGATGAATGAGTTATGTTAAAATTTTTTTAATGACGATTGTGATAATACGATTGATCTAAGTGAACTTAGTATCTAAAATAAAAATAGAAATTGCTCTTAGATTTGATGTATAAATTACGCTGAGGCTTAGTAGGCTTTAAAGAAGATTAAGTGTAGAGGCATAGCAGGATTGGATGACATTCTAATAAATATTTAGAAATATATGAGAGATGAAAAAATGCCTTGGCTCATGTGACTGTTTAATTTGATTTTAAAGGATAAAAAGATGCCAAATGAATGAAAAAATATATTAATATCTTTTTACAAGAATAAATGCGATGCACAGAATTTTGCTAGCTATTACAAAAATTAAATTAATGAGCCGTAATTTTAAACTTTGGAAGAGAATTATGAGATAGATTACGTCATGATGCAATAGTATAATAGAACTAGTTTTGTTTTATGCTAGGTAGATTTACTATAAGAACGATTCATTTATTGAGAGATTTAATGGAGAAGTTTAAGGAGAGTCTAAGAGTTTTAGAAGAACAAGAAGTTTGTCTTGTTTATATTGAAGTTATTAAAGATATGTATAAGAGAGCTATTACTTGTGTTCGAACACAAGGATGCTTGATAAAAATTTCTATTACTGTTGAATTACTCTAAAGCTTAGCTTTAAGTCCACATCTCTTTATATTAGTTATGAAAGTTATGTCTAGACACATTTAAAAGGAGATAATTTGGTATATGCTTTCGTAGATTATATTCTTTTTAATTGATAAACTAGAGATAAAGTTAAGGTGAAACTCGAGTTTTTGAGAAATATCTTAGAACCTAGAGGTTTTCATCTTAGTAGATCTATATTCGTATATATGGAATATAAATTTAGTTAAGATGAAAGTAATTATATTGTGGACGTGACATTTGATCATCAAATTATTAGGAGAAGTGAGCAATTTAGATACCTTTGATCAATGTACAAGATGACAATGAAATAGATAGTTATTTTATTAACAAAATTTAAGCAGAATAGATAAAGTTAGGGAATAGATTTGGTGTGTTGTGTGTTTAAAATTTTGACTCCACTATAAAGTTAAATATTATAGAATGTAGTAAAACCAGTGATATTATATTATGTTGAATGCTCGCCTATAAAGTAGATACATACAAATAAAATAAGTGTTGTATAGATGGTGATGCTAAGGTGGATAAGTAAATATATAGGAATGGACATGGTGAAAAATGAATATATTTGTGAGAATGTTGGAGTAGTCTTAATTGAGGATAAGCTCAAAGAGAGGTGGTTTGGATAGCTTGGGCATATAAATTGTAGGTCGTTATAAGTTCTAGTAAAGAGAATTGAGTTATTGACTCTTGCTCATGTAAAAAAAGAAAGACTTAAAATGATATGACAAGAAACTATATGGAATGATTATATATACTTGGAATTAAATGAGAGTTATTACTTGATAGTATGCAATGAAAATAAAAAATTTATGTAGCTAATCTCACCTTGTGTAATAAAAACTATTGTAATCTGTAAAGGCCTCCATACTATTATAATCTGTAGACTTGTAGAATAAAATATGATTTGAGTAATTTGAATTTAGAGGATTGTTATTCTAGATAGGGAATGTTTTGAGATCTTTGGTAAGAATCTCTAAATCTTTGTTTTCTCAATAAATAATAAGGCTTTAATCCTAACTATTTGGGGTTGGCTGTATTGTTTCTCATTTCTATTTAGCTTTATGTACAACAATGAGAGACTCTAGCCATCTCAAAAAATAATAAATTAAAAAAATAAAAAGAGATAATTCTGCCTTCTTCATCAATTCAACTCATCCTCCTGCCTGTACCATATCATTCACATCCAGGCTAAGGTCCGCATAAGTATTTGCAGGAAGCCAGATTATGCACAGATCTCCTGCACCAAAGCCTCCTGATCTTGTTGGGTCAATAGTTAATACATTGCTTCACATGAAACTCATCCAACATTCAGATCAAGATTACTGATTCACAATTTAGCAAGCTGGCTGCATTCTTCATCTGATTCAGCACCCATTAGTAAGGCCAATTTGCACCATAGCTTCAAGCTAACAGCTTACAATTCCTTCATCTTTCTCAAAATTCTTTGAATTAGGTACAATCTCTCCAAATTCAATTTTTTCTGGTTGATTGAATTTAAATGGAAATTATCTATCCGAATTGTCGTTTATGGTTTGAATCCAGATATCCAACTTCAATGAGAAGGTTAGTAATTATTGGAATTCAATTGCAACAGACCAATTTCAGATTGATTGACTTAAACTTGATGGTCGTCCTCTAATTTGGTAACTTTCGTTTAACACTAGTCCTCTAATTTGGTAACTTTCGTTTAACACTAATCCAATTTAATTTGAATTTTCATTCAGTTTAATTAGCTTGACATGTCATGACTTTCAGAATATTAATTGTGCTTATTTGAATCAATTTGGCTATTTTTTTTATTGATTTCTGTATTACGTTTCAAAATCACATTGTCTCACGTCACATTATTCATGCTATGATTATAATGCCTTTCTTTTTTTGATATCATGATTATAATGCTTGACAGTGTGATGGATCGGCTACCGATGGCAAGAATTGCATTTGTTGGAGATGGACCGTATAGGTAAGCAATTATGGGAATTCTTATGGAAGTCTAATTTATTTGTGAAAAACTGCAACTCATGCTTTCATTAGTTTTTTTTAATTTCTATGTTTATTGCAATTCTTAAGAGAACCTGTACCATACAATTAGGTTGTAATCTCGCTCAATTTCTGCCGACACTAGTTCTCGGTCAAAATATCTTATGTTTGACAATACACTAAAATGAACAAGTCTACCATGAAAAGGAAAAATGAAGTAGCTGCCTAGTTTCTTTATTGTCACCATATTAATTCATATATAATAAAACTAACTGTTGACGTGGGAAGCAAAGGGTCCCAAGGAAAAGATAGAGAGAGGGAGTCCTGAGAGGGTGGCACACAGAGGGTTTAGCCTGATGATCGAGGCTCAAATGAGAATAATATGCATCCAGAACAGCACACAGGTATTTAAGGTGGTTCATGGAGGAAATATCCTACGTCCACTGAGCGATCAGCGGGAGATAATTTCACTAGAAAAAGGAAGGCAGTAGCCGCAAAGACCAGTACAATGAGCTAACAGAAGAGAGAGAGAGTTTTCTTCTCTTGGGCTCTTAATACAAGAGAGATCTTGCGATTCCGACCAGTAGTCCAAGGCTAAAAGCCGAGAAGAAGAAGAAGATCTCCCTTGAAGCCTGTTCAAGGGTATTTATAGGCAGGAGGTAGTGGAACTCAGTCCGGGTTTCCCGGAGCAGGATAATATAAACAAATGTTGAGTCCGCATGAGGGGTCCCACCGTGTCGACCACCGGGGAAGTTGGGAGTGGTAGAAGTAAAGCTTGGCTTCTTGATCTTGGCAATCCTTCTAGGGTCCGTGATGGTTGAAGCATGTGGGCCCTTGGTTTGCGTGATGGGAAAAGGCGTGCTGCATTGAAAACGGTGCGGTCGTGGGCATGCCGACGGTGACAGGTGCAGCTGGGAGTTATCGTCATCGATGTTGTTAGGGTGGTCTTCGAATCGTCGTGGACGATGGTTGGCCGAGCTTTCGTGGCCGAGGTTTGGGACCTGCGAGAATAATAATAAATAAATAAGAAGTTAGTGCGGGCTTGGCGCCACGTGTATGACTGGGATGCAGCGCTGGAGCCACGTGTTAACATCAGCCCCCCGCATTGTCATGGCGCGAACATATAATGTGGGTCCTAGAATGTGAGCCGTCGTGATGGTGGGCGCGCTGCCCAAGGCCTATCAGAATAAAGCCGGAGCGGCGCCCTGCCGATTCGCATTCGCCTCCAATCTTCTGAAAATCCTGCAAGGAAAGGAGTAGATCGTTAGAGAGATGGCAGAGAGTCAAAAATGGGCAATCCTGAAGGGTCTTCCGCTGAAGAGGAAGTTGGGCCAACAGTCCTCCAGTCGACGCGCCTCCCTCTGAGAAGAGAAGGTGCTCGGAGCCGTTTGAAGAGTCGCCGGAACCGGCGGCTGAGAAGGCCGTCGTAGTGCTCCAGGAAGAGGAAACGGGAACTCCTATTGCAGTTTTGCCGGAAGAGACGCCAGCGGCCAAGGTTGCTAGGGTTCTGGCGCGAACTGTGGAGTTTGCACAGGGTCCTGCAGATGAGGAGGCGGCAGAGGTGGTGAACATCTCCGACTCCCCGGTCAAGGTGTCTCTGAAGACTGGGGGGCGGAGAGAGCTGAGCGTAGTACGTCAGACGCTCGCAGGAGAAAAACTGGACCCAGGGAAGATTCTGCTCAAAGATGAAGAAGTTGAGTAGATCTTCCCTAAGGTAGGGGCCCCACCCGAAGGAAGGTTGACGAAGACGCCCCTGGTGATTTGCGGTCCCGCTCCTCTTAGCAAACCGCTCTCCCTGTTAAGACAGGGAAACCTTCCGTTTCTTGCCTTCTTCCAGTCAACACTCGAGATGGTGAGAAGAAGGAAGAGGAGGATAGGAAGAAAGGAGGCAAGACGGTGGAGAGTTTTAAGAAGAAGAGGGCTCCCTAGGTTGTGCCTGAGGCCGCACTTGGCATCGAAGGGTCAGAAGGCAACCTGGGGGAAAGATTGTTTGAAATAAGAAGAGAAGAGGAGAAGATTTTGAAGAATACTTCCTAGATCTTGGAGGTGGTAAAAAATTTAAAAAGCCTAGAAGAGGGGGAAGTTCGCCATTTAAAAAGCCTAGAGAGATGAATCCCAATGGCTGAACCCTCTCCCCAGAGAAACCCAGCAAAGTAGTTCCTGCGTGGAGAAGGTTCGTTTCCTTGAGGCCCATCCGGAGGAAGGCAGATTCAAATAGGATATCGACCGCGCTTCCTGAGTCGAGGAGTACTCGCCGAACGTCGAAGTCAGCGACACGGGTAGTGATCACTATCGGGTTGTTGTGAGGGTTGTCCAGGCAGGGAAGATCTTCATGAAAAAAAATGAATGGGATGGAAGAAGAGGGCTGATGAGAGATGCCGCCTACTTCGATCACCTAGTGGCGTGCAGCGGCAGGATCAATGCTAAAGATGGTGTTGATTGTCCTTGCTGCGGGGGGATAGGACCGCATCGGTCGACAAGGGTCAGGCGGTGGTGAGACCCGGGTTGGAGCCCCCACGTCTGCTGGGGCCTTGCCCTTCTGTGCGGCATTGAATGTTGGGGCCATCAGCATGAACTCTTCTATCATGCCCTGATCCGCCAGCTTGTTGAGCAGGGCCCTCAATGCTCGGCACTTATGAAGCGTGTGCCCATAGTTCCCGTAGAACTCGCAGTAGTTGTCCGGGTCCGTTCCAGTCGGCGGCATCGGTTTGAGTCCTGGAGAATGAACCCAACATTGCTTTACGGCTTCGGTTTGAGTCCTGGAGAATATACTTCAGTAAGTGGTCGGGAGAAAGAAGTGCTTCTGCTCATGAGTCTGTCTCAGCCTCCATTCGTTCTTGCCATAGTTCCTACCTCTGCGGGTCATCGTGGACGATGATTCAACGCCCCGATGTTTCCTCTTCTTCTCCTTCTTGACTCTGGAAACATCGGGTGGGGAAGCCTCTGGGTAGCTTGACGAACTAGCTGAAAGCCGCTCCTTTCAGAGTGTTAGCCAAGAGGTGGCACTTCGTGGCTTCGTCGGCTTGACGATAGCGGACATCGGCCTCAAACTCCTGAATGTGCTCGCGGGGGTCTGTAGTACCCCTGTAGGCTTCAAATCAAGGTGGCCTGAAGTCCTCTAGAACTTGCTTCTGCTAGTGTTAAACACGTGGTTCCTGCGCTGCATCCTGGCCGAACGCGTGGCGCCTGACGGGTCTGCTCCTCCACCACCTTCTCGCCCTGATCCCCCTGAACCAGAAAGCGGTGAGGGAGGCTCACCCCTCGTGAAACCAACCCTTTCCAACATAGCCCCCTTGATCTTCAGACTCGACACCGGAGAGGAACCCCTCAAACTCTTCATCCGATCTGAGCAAGATTCCTCCCTGGAAACTTCTCTCCACTAGCTATTTCTCCTATTCGAAACCACCTCCCACAACTCCTTGCCTTTCGGAGTGGCTGACGGAGATTCAGAGACTACCACTACCGCCTGCGGGTTCGGTGCCCCCGGTACCCTGGAGCCGGACTCCAATGTCTGTACCAGGGCACCAGCGTCCCTAGCCGTAGGGCTTCTTTACCTCCGTAGGGCTTCTCCCTAGCCCTGGTGCCCGAGCTCTTTTCTTAGAAAAGGCCGAACGCATCCTCCATTTTCTCTCCGCCCATCTTTATGGTCGCTCTCACCTTCTTTTCAGAAAAAACTCGCCCCAAACAGGAAGGATGGAATGCGAAGCAACAGCTTCTGCCCCCCCATCTTATCTTGCAGGCCTTGGGCAGGCGCGTCCACCTTTCGCGACGGTTCGCATTCCAGACCCATATTAATATTCGCGGCCCTGGCAATGCGGGGGCTGATGTTAAAACAAGTGGTTCCTTGCGCTGCATCCTGGCCGCACGCGTGGCGCCTGCACGGGTCTGCTACTTGATTGATTGTAATTTGCTGACTCAGCTTCCAGTTTGCAGTATTATTGACCCAGGTCAAATCTCCGGCACAGAGATCGACCAACCATCGTCCACGACAAATCCAAAGATAGCATCTTCATTAACCTCGGACCCGAGGGTACGAGGTAATCCTGTCACAATCAGTTTCACCTAACTCCGCCGATCTCCGTATAGATGCTCTTCCCCAGGAAAGTACCAGCATTAAAAGACGTCATCCTCCTCGTACAGCTGCGCCTCCTTCTTCCAGTTGACAGTGCGAAACGGCGCTCGGAGCTCACCCATTACTTTTCTCCGGAAAACCAGGTGGACTACGCGTGTCAACGGCTATAAAAAACCATTGAACAGTCCCAGCCAATAAGGCGGGACATTCAGAAAAACAGAGAAAGAAAAACAGGAAACAACAAAGAAAGAAGAAGGGACTCTCAAGGATTCCTAGCTTTCTCATTCTTTTGTAACAGAGGCCCCAACTGAGAAGCTCTCCGACCTCTCTTCTTCTTCCTCTTCTTTTTTTATAACAAAGCACTGTATAAACCCTGCTTTTAGGGTTACTTTTTCCGCTTAGTGAAACCCCTTCGCTGACCGATCGGTGGACGTAAAAGGATTTTCTCCCTGAACCACCTTAAATCCTGTGTGCTTTTCTGGTTGCCTTGGACAGAACCTT
>KZ451977.1:871486-905805 GCA_002786265.1 Apostasia shenzhenica
TCATTCTTTTGTAACAGAGCCCCAACTGAGAAGCTCTCTCGACCTCTCTTCTTCTTCCTCTTCTTTTTTTTATAACAAAGCACTGTATAAACCCTGTTTTAGGGTTACTTTTTCCGCTTAGTGAAACCTCTTCGCTGACCGATCGGTGGACGTAAGGGATTTTCTCCCTGAACCACCTTAAATCTCTGTGTGCTTTTCTGGTTGCCTTGGACAGAACCTTCCCCCTGAGCCTCTATTAACAGGCTCCCCCATTTGCGTGCCGCCGTCTTCCGGAACTCTCTCTTTCTCTTTGGTGTTCCCTGGGATTCCCACATCCTACGTCAACAGCTAGATAGCGTCGGAGAAAGGAACATTGCTATCCAGCGGGCCAAAGAAAGGGTCAGGTCCATATTGGAGGGCTTGAGCACCCGGAAAAAGGGGATTCCGTCCAATAAGGAAAGGAGGGAAAACTAAAGGAAAGAAGGCAGGTTGTGCACTGGACAGGATGAAAAAGGATTTTGGTGGACTTCTTGGGGAGGAATGGGGTGTCTGGGCGGTTGAGAAGAGCCAGACTACTGAACGGAAGGTGCCGTGACCGGCGGGATGGGAATAGGAGCCGTCGCAACTGGTGGGAGAGGCGTCGGGGCCGCCGCAACCGACGGGAGAGGATCACGGGTCGTCGCAACCGGCAGGAGAGAATCACGGGGCGCCGCAACCGGCGGGAGAAGATCTCGAGCCACCGCAACCGGCTGGAGAGGTGCAGGCGGAAGTATGGCAGCGCAAACTGGTTGAGTCTGCCTGAAGACCACTGCCTGTTGGGCTGTAAGGCCAGTAATCAGGTCGGTGAGGTTCGCTAGCATCTCTTGCAACTCTGTAATGCGGGTATCTCTGGAGGAAGAAGTAGATCCGGCGCGACGCCGGGATGTTGAAGTTGAGGCTTCATCACCTGGCACCCTGACTGAGGGTTCACCTGCGCGTGCTGCGGGCTGCAGAGTTGGTTCTGCGTGTCCTAGCCACCATCTTCTCAGAGTCTCAATGAAAGCACCAGAAAAATGTTGACGTGGGAAGCAGGGGATCCCAAGGAAAAGGGAGAGAGAGAGTCCCGAGAGGGTGGCACACATAGGGTCTAGCCTGATGATCGAGGCTCAAATGAGAATATATGCATCTAGAACAGCACACAGGTATTTAAGGTGGTTCAAGGAGGAAATCCCCTACGTTCACCGAGCGATCAGCAGGAGATTTCACTAGAAAAAGGAAGGCGGTGGCTGCAAAGACCAGTGCAATGAGCTAACAGAAGAGAGAGAGAGAGAGAGCTTTCTTCTCTTGAGCTCTTAATACAAGAGAGATCCTGCGATTCCGATCAGCAATCCAAGGCTAAAAGCTGAGAAAAAGAAGAGGATCCCCCTTGAAGCCTGCTCAAGGGTATTTATAGGCAGGAGGTAGTGGAGCTCAGTCCGGGTTTCCCGGAGCAGGATAATATAAACAAATACTGAGTCTGCACGAGGGGTCCCACTGGGAGTGGTGGAACTAGAGCTTGGCTTCTTGATCTTGGTGATCCTTCTACTGGTTCGTGATGGTTGAAGCATGCGAGCTCTTGGTTTGCGTGACAGAAAAAGGCATGCTGCATTGGAAACGGTGCGGTCGTGGCATGCCAACGACGACAGGTGCAGTTGGGAGTTATCGTCATCGATGTTGTTAGGGTGGTCTTCGAATTGTCGTGGATGATGGTTGGCCGAACCCTCGTGGCCGAGGTTTTGGACCTGCGAGAATAATAATAAATAAATAAGAAGTTAGTGCCGGCTTGGCGCCACGTGTACGGTTGGGATGTAGCGCTGGAACCACGTGTTAACACTAACCTAACTTTATGAAATTTTCTTTTTGAAATTGAGTCTTTATGATATCCTTCTACTACATATTGTAAAGAAAAAGGTTTCCTCCAATTACATTCCATTTGAGTTATCGTATATATGCATACATTCAAACAAAACACAAAAACAAATATGCGTATGTTAAAAATCATAGGAGAGAGCGACAGACATACTCCATAGGGCCTGGTCAAGTTTGCTTTCACTTTTAAAAAAGAAAAAAATTATTTATTTTTGTGATAATAAAAAAAATATTACTTTTACCTTGATCTGGAATATCATGTATTAGATGAGATTATGTCTAGTGTGAATACAAAACAGATTAGAAGTTCCAATTCTAATTCTTGAAAAATATTTTTCTCTTCACAAAGCTTTTTAGCATGCATGTTCTCTTCCCTTCTCTTATTCTTTTTCTTTCACCACTTGACATTGTAGTTTTGTTCCTTTATAGCATGACTTAAGCTTAGCATCATAGCATAGTATGCACATTTGATGGTTGTCAAGCCGAAGTTAATGTGGAACGGAAAAGCGAATGATATTTTTAAATTTATAATAAGCAAAAGTAACTGATAAATTATTTTAATTAAATGCAAGAATATTTTCTAAATAAGTTTTATGATAAATAAAATTTATAAATCTCGTTGATTTAAATTATTTTAAAAGTAAAATTAAAGTGCATCGTTAGATAATAAGAATTTATAAAATTAGATTAGGATGTTGATTTAATTTCAACAGATCAAATCCGAGATTCAGAAATTAGGACAGATATTTATTTCGCACTTAAGTTTAACAATAATTTTCACTCGTATAAATGTACGACCACATGATTAGAGCCAAATCAAATAATCAAGTTGAGCAAATAGTTTCCACTCAAGTTTAATATTTAGTGACCAATTTGATTCGAGAAGAAATCATTCCAAATTCAATGCTTCTGATTGGAAGTAGTAAGATAGAAGCAGGTAGATTGCAAGGCATTGCATAGTGGCGGTGCACATGGGTTCGAGGGTGTTGGTGCATGAGAGCGTGAGTAGGGCTGGTTACCGGACCGGTTCCGGTCCGGTTCCAGGTCCGGTTGGACCTGGAACCGGTCCGATCCGGTTCCAAACGGTTCCAGATCCGGTCCGGAACCGGTTTGGTGGCCTTGGATCCGGTCCGAGTCCGGTCCGGATCCAGATAATTGGGTCGGGTGACTCGTCTGGTCAATCAGATAAATTAATTAAAAAATATATTTATCTATACATTTTATAAAAAAAATTATATATTTTGTAATATTTATGACAAAATTAACATAAAAAAGAAATCTAAGAAATTTTATTAATATTAACAAAAAAATTTACAAATATTTTACACAAAAACTTTATTCGTCGTAATTACAAAAAAATTTTCTCGAGTATTCCTCCTCATCGTTCAGTTTTTTTTTTTTTTAAAAAAAAAAATAATATTAATGCTGCAGCTGGCAGCATTAAATGCTTGCCAGCTGCAGGCGCTTTGGGCGCAGCGCTCGCGCGGCGTAGCGCCACGCCGGCCGCGGGCGCTGCGCCCAACTATTAAAAAAAAAATTAAATCCGGTTCGGTCGAACCGGTAATCCGGTTCAGTTCCGAACCGGTAATCCGGTTCTGCTTATGCAGAACCAGTCCGGACCGGTTCTGCGGCCCGGAACCGGTTAGAACCGGTCCGGTTCAACCGGTTCTGGACCGAACCGGTTCTTATTGGACCGGTTTCGGACCGGTTCCGGTTCGAACCGGTCCAATAAGCAGCCCTAAGCGTGAGCAGGCACTAGCGTCACGCTGCTTGCGGGGAGCACCGGGGGTACCAAGGGTAGAGTGGCACTGCTTGTGTGGGGCGTCATGGTGGACAGGAACGGGGAGTTCCTAGGAGCGACGCGACTCGGGCTCAACAGATTACACGCGTAGGCTTGCGCAAGATGCACCATGCTGGCAGCTCAGTGTGCGAGCTCACTGACGGTGTATGCTCGAGAACGGTGGCTGGAATCACCTTCGGCGAGGTTGACTAGGTCGAGGTAGATCTGGGTGAGTTTGTAGAAGAAATAAGTGATGTTTTTTTTTTAATAGGAATAGAAAGGGATAACTAGGTTATTTGACGATTGTCACTAAAGATTAGTCCTATCATTTCCTTCGTCAAAATGTTTACCCCTCAACCAGGATTTAGACACTCAAAGACTATGAACTCATTTCATTAATCAAAATAGGCTATCTCATTACAATACAAGACATCTATATATAGAGATTTCATAATAAAATTTGATAATACAATAATAAATATAGAAAATAAAATTGCCAAATAAACCTAGGATAAATATAGAACTAATGTTTTTACAATAAAGATAGTCAGCTCCTAATATAATGAATCCTCCAATCTCCCAAATTAGCTCTAAATTAAATCAAATTAAATCAAATCTGCATAAAATTAATATGAAAATCTTCAATTAGCTTTAATCAATTTGAATTTGAATTTTAGTTCGGCACGTGATGTCATCCTTGCCGTTAGATTCACTGTTGATCCGTGTCTCCATCAAAAGTTCTCTCCTTGAAAAGGGTAGGTCTGTTTCGAGTAGTATTCTCCTGTGTTAACTATGTGTTTCATGCTTTGTTATGGCGCTAGTCCCCTTATTCATCTTTTCTCAAATATGGGCACAATAGTGACCATTTGTATTGTTGCGGAAGAAACATGTTTCTTCAATTTCTGAGATGAAGAAACATAAACAGAGGCAAATAAACAGCAAACCAAATGAAATAACAACCAGAAGAGAATGGAATCAAACGTACAGAGTTTACTTGGGAATTTACATGAAAAAAAATGTGAGAGTAGTGTGAAGTTCTTTTTGAAATAGAAATTACAGAGAAATGCAATACATGGGATTGTTTAACAAGTAGTATTGGATTACTAGCCTAAATTATTTGATTTATAATGATTGAATTAGGGCTACAAAATTACACAACTTTATGTTATACCTTGTAATCAATTGTGAGTATTAAACTTTATGCACTTTCTTTGGACCTGTAGCTTTTTGTAGTTGAAGATGAAGACTAAGTTACGTTGAAAAATATTAAGAGAAGATTTTTGAGAAACCTTCTAAAAAATATGTTTTTCGGCTTTAAGCAAAATTTGTCCTAAAGAACATCTTTTTGATGACATTTCGTCTTCTTCTCTGACTCATTTGATAATTTCTAATCAAACCTGGATTTCTGATATCTAAACACCTTGAACAAACTTCTCAAAGAAATTGGTATTGTCGAGAAATTTAAGTCGTACATTATGTTTAAGAGTTGGTCTTTCTTTTTGTGTGTGTGCAGAAGCGAGCTTGAGAAGATGTTTGAAGGCATGCCTGCGGTCTTCACAGGGATGCTCCAAGGTGAAGAGCTTTCGCAAGCTTATGCGAGTGGAGATGTTTTTGTGATGCCCTCAGAATCAGAGACTCTTGGACTTGTGGTCCTGGAGGCAATGTCATCTGGAGTTCCTGTGGTTGCTGCTCGTGCTGGGGGAATCATAGACATTATCTCTGAGGAGCAAGATGGGAAAACCAGCTTCTTGTTCAAACCAGGAGATGTAGATGACTGCCTAAAAAAGATTGAACGCTTGATATGTGACACGGAGTTGAGAGATGGTATGTCGAAGGCAGCGCGAGAGGAGACAGAGAAATACGATTGGAAAGCAGCCTCTAGCAAGATTCGGAATGAACAGTATAATGCTGCTATCTGGTTCTGGCGCAAGAAGAGGGCACAGCTGCTCAGGCCTGTTCAGTGGTTGTCCAAAAAATTGTTTCGCTTGGCGGCCATCAACTACAATTGATGATCAATCAAATTGAAGGAACACCATGCCTGCATGCGTCAGTCAGCCATGACAAGGAATATATATTACCATCTTTTTTTTTTCTTCTACTGGCTGGTTGCTGCATGTTCATTTATTAGACAAATATTCCTGTGTTGCAAGTCTCGTAACTTGTTGGTTCATTGTAAAAGGAAGATTTAGGGAATATTCCACTCATCTTTTTGTTATTTCTTTTTTTTATCACATTGTTTTGTTTTTTTTCTGGTAATCGTGCTAAAAGGTTGAAGTTTTAGGCTATAATTTGATAATAGTTTTTTATTCTTACATGCTCCTTCACATTGTTGATGTGAGAAGGAGACCCAAGAGATTGCGGTACGTAGAGGGTTAAGCCTGGTAGTTAAGGTTTAAATGAAGAAGAAAAGCATTCAGAAAAGTACACAAAAACTTAAGGTGGTTCAGGGATGAAATTTCTTACGTCCATCGGATCAGCTTGAAGTTTTTTACTATGCCTCAAGAAAGAGAGCCGCTTGGACTCAGTAAAAGAGTAATAATAGAAAGGAAAAGGTCATGCGGATCCAGCCTCTTGCTTAAAGCCAGTTTAAGGGTATTTATAGACGGGAGATAGTGGAGCTCCGCCCAGATCTTCCAAAAGAGGATAATATATTCAATTGCTGAGCCCGCACTAGTGGTTCTACTGTTGTGGCCACTGGAAGAGTTGGAAGTAGCGAGTGGAGAGCTTGCCTCCTTGGTCTTCGCAATTCTTCTAGTAATCCGTAGTAGCTGGAGCAAGTGTACTCTCGATTTGTGTGACTGGAGGGAACATGCGCCATTGAAAATTGTGCGGTCGTGGCACTCCGATAACGACAGCTGCAGCTGGGAAATGTCATCATCGATGGTGTTGGGAGGCAGTCCTGAACATTGTGGCCGACATCTGGAGCAAGCTGGGATAGGTCGTATCTGAAGTCATGAGGCTGTTGTAGCCTAATCCTCGTCGATGAGGCTTGTGATGGTCTGAGTCATCGGTGTTGAAATTTGAGATCTGCAAAAGGAAACCCTAATTAGTGATTAATTATTAAAATCGAGGGTTAGCGTGCCCCTCAAGACGCCACGTGTACGGTTAAGATGTAGCGCTGAAAACACGAGTTAATATCAGCCCCTCGCATGACAGGGAGCGAACATTAATGTGAGTCCTGGAATGTGAACTGTCGCGGTGGTGGACGCGCTGCCCAAGGCCTGTTAAGATAAAGCTGGGGCGGAGTCCCGCTGATCTGCATTCTTCCCCATCAGCCCATGAAATCCTGCAAGGAAAGGAGGAGAGCATTAGAGAGACGGCATAAGAGAGCAAGTGGAAGATCTTATCGGGCTTCTCAGTGAAGAAGAAGAGGGCAGCAGTTCCTCGGCCGTTGTTCACCCTCTAGGGAAGAAGAGGGCCCTAGAAGCGCCTTCAGAAGCTGGAGTGTCCTCGGAATTGATGACGACAAAGGTGGTCCCGGCGCATCAGCAAGAAGGAGCGGGGACTTCGACCATAGAGGTGGAGGAGGAGACGCCACCAGCCAAGGTTGCTATGGTTCTAGTGCGAACTTTGGAGTCTGCACAGGAACCAGAGAGGGAGAAGGAGGCAGAGGTGGTGAACATCTCTGACTTCCCCACCAAGGCGCCTCCGCAGATTGGAGGGCGGAAGGAGTTGAGTGTCGCGCGTCGGATGCTAGCGGGGGAGGTCCTTTCCCCAAGGAAGATTCTGCTCAAAGATGAAGACATTGAACAGCTCTTCCCTAAGGTAGGCGTACCACCCGCAGGAGGGTTGATGAAGACACCTCTGGTGGTGTGCGGTCTTGCTCCTCTCGATAAGCCAGTTCTCCCTCCTCCTCCTAAAGCATGATCCTCCCTTGCCCTTCTTCCTTCAGCAAGTGCTCGAGATGAGAAGAAGAAAAAAGACGAGAAAAAAGAGGGGGGAGCCCCCCAGATCACTCCTGAGGCTGCACTTGGCATTAATGGGCCATGACATGGCCTGGGAGAGAGATCGAAAGAAATAAGGAGAGGAGAGGAAAAGATTCTGAAGGACACCTCCCAGATTGCGGAGGTGGTAAAAAATATAAATACGTGTGTTGAGAAGAGGAAAGTGCGCTATCTTAAGAGGATAGCGGAACTAGAGGGTGATTTGTCGGAAGCTACAGAGCACTTTCTAACCAGCCAGGGAGAGGAGCTAAGGAGGTTGCACAACTTGGGGGGGAAGTTGGCCTCCTTAGTTCTCAGTAATGTTGAGTGGGCAGGCAAGGCCGAGGTTGCGAGGGGGTAATTCCAGCACACCATCTTGGAAGTAAGTCAAGCCCATTCTGCCCATGTCAAGGATCTCTAGAAAAGAATAAAGGAGTTGAATGATGAAAAGGAGGCCTTGAGAAAAGAAAGGAATAAACTCCGGAGCCAAGTGGCGGAATCCAGGGAGGCAGAGTCTAAGGCAAAGCAAGCTGCCTTCGAGACTCATTGCCGAGATGAGTTGTTGAAGTCAGAGGTACGCTCCATGCGTGCCCTGATAGATAACCTGGGATGGAGGGGGCAACGCATGGAGGAGCTAGAGGAGGCAGTGAGGAGGGCAGTGAACATCATCAGCTCCTCAGCCGTAGGCCACCATGTGAAGAGCCAAGCGGCCTTCGATGTACTCCTGTAAACATTGGTTAATGTATGTATTCTGAACCAGGAGAATAACAGAGGTCCAGCGGTTCTTCCTTTCTGTGGTCCAGATAGATTTTTTGACACAGGAAACCACAGCTCAGGGGGGATTTCCCCTTCAGGTGCTTATGCTGGCCGGGGATATCAAGTTGCTTCTCTTTGCAGAGGTCCTAATGAAGGCTAAAGTGCTCCTCACGACGCGCAGCAGCAGGCTCCCCCCAAGGGATGGGAATGACTTGTTTCCTTCCTCTTCCTCTCATCCTCAGTCAACCATCGAGGTTACATTTGAAGGAATGATCGGAGAAGAGGGAACTTCAGACAATCCTCCAAGGGTGCGCTGCTTGGTGAGGAGAGGTATAGGTCAATCTAGAGGGAGGTTCTCCTCATATTTCAGATTGACACTATGATGAAAGCCGTCCATGTTCTGAAGCCTTATATTTTTCTTTGACTCCATTGTTTATCCTGTACTCAGAAAAAGTTTGTAAAGCACAAAGAAATAGAAAAATTGTAACATGTTTGGTTATGAATAAAAATATATTCTTTGAAAACTTATTCTCTGGATGAATTTTGTAGTTATTTTCCTTCTTCTCTTTTCTCTTTTGTTGAAAAGGATATTATGAGATTATCAGAAACAAAAGAGCAAGAATTCACAAGTAAATAAATGTATAAAGTACATGATAAATCCTTGAATTGCAAATAAAAGTTAAGAAAATAAGGATTCCTGCAAAACAGAAAATAAACTATCCTCATCCACGATGTTGCGTTAGGCAGGTGTAACATCGATAACGGTAGTTGAAAAATGAGATGAATAGTGCGATCCAATATTTAGAAATATCGTGCATGATCTCAAGAAGAATATAAATGAAAAGACGCTTTGATATCTATGCGCCGCTTCGAATTTCGAAACTGTCAGAAAATGAAGAGATACAACTATTTCGCATAAAGTCTTGGCTTAAGGAGGGAAGTTTGAAACGCTAACCTTCTACCTCAAAACCTCCCTTCTGCGCTTGCTCTTGCCGCAAAGTTTTACCATGGGAGCGAGAGAGATTGAGTGGGCCGAGCTAGCCGAGCAGTTTCTAGGCGACTCCAGTTATTAGGAGAGCTTGATGATGGAGCACAAGGTGCTCAACACCACCAGAGGGTTCACGGGGAATCCCAGCCTCGTCGTCGTCCAGCTTACCGCAGAGCTTCGTCCAAATAGGCTCCTTGAATAAGTTCATAACTCCAGCCCATTCCCATTTTGGGCGGAAAAGATCTAAGGAGCGATGTGCGTCTATTGGGCATTCATTTTTTGGAAAAAATCACGAGAGTTAAGCGTACTTGGGCTCGGGCAGCAAAGGGATGGGCGACGCGCTTGGAAGCCGGCGCAATGCGAAAATCATCTCGAAAGAAATAAATTTTATTTTGGGCCTTGAACTTCGTCAAGAGAATAAAATGCTAAAATTGGGGACAGCGTCCCGGGTAATCTAAATAGAATTCGGCAAGAAAACCTTATGATTTAGATCATACTAGCACTAAAGCACCAGATCCCATCAAAACTCCGCAGTTAAGCTTGCTTGGGCGAGAGTAGTACTTGGATGGGCGACCTCCTAGGAAGTCCTTGTGTTACATTTTTTCTTTGAAAAAAATTCACGTGAGATAAGCGTGCTTGGGCGGGAGCGGCGAACGGATGGGCGATGCGTGGGGAAGAATCAACACGAGGACTCGCCCAAGCACCTCTAACTGCGGAGTTCTGATGGGCTCTGGTGCTTTAATGCTGGTATAGTCGCACCATAAGGTTTGCTTGCCATATTATATTTAGATCACCCGGAATGCTGCCGTCTTGTTTTGTCTTTCTATTCACCTGCGCACATCCCTTCGCTGCTTTTGCCCAAGCATGCTTAACTCAAGTAATTTTTTTAACAAAAAATTCAACATGAGGCCTTCCCATGAGATCACCCATACAAGTACTACTCTCGCCCAAGCACGATTAACTGCAGAGTTCTAACGGAATCCAATGCTTTAGTGCTGGTATGGTCGCACTCGTAAGGTTTGTTTGCCGAATTCTATTTATATCACCCGAGACACGGCAACCCGATTTTGACTTTCTATTCTCTTGATGGAGTACAGGCCCCGAAATAAAATTTATTTTTTTCTAAATAATTTTTTCGAAAATCGGCGCAGCTCTACTGCTTCACAGTGCGTTTCTCATCCCTTCGGCGCTCCTGCCCAAGCACGTTTAACTCACAAGATTTTTTCCAAAAAAAAATGCAACACGAGGACTTCCCAGGAGATCACCCATTTTAGTACCACTCTCGCCCAAGCACGCTTAACTGCAAAGTTCTGATGGGACCCGATGCTTTAGTGCGTACATAGTCACACTCATATGGCTTGTTTGCTGAATTCTATTTAGATCGTTCGGGATACTGCCGTCGGATTTTGTCTTCTTGTTCTCTTGATGGAGTTCAACCCTCGAAATAAAATTAATTTTTTTCTAAATGATTTTCTAAAAAATTAGCGCAACACGATGGCTTCTCAACGCGTCGCCCATCCCTTCCCCACTTCCGCCCAAGAACACTTAACTCATGTGATTTTTTCTAAAAAAAGAATCAACACGAGGACTTCCTAGAAGGTTACCCATCCTAGTAAAAGAATCAACACGAGGACTTCCTAGAAGGTTACCCATCCTAGTACTACTCTCGACCAAACACATATAACTGCGGAGTCCAGATGAGATCTGGTGCTTTAGTGCTGGTATGGTCGCACTCATAAGGTTTGCTTGCCGAATTCTATTTAGATCACCCGGGACGCTGCCGCCCAATTTTAGCATTCTATTCTCTTAACGGAGTTCAAGCCTCGAAATAAAATTTATTTTTTTAAATGATTTTCTGGAAAACCGACGCAACGCGACGGCTCACAGCGCGTCGCCACCTCTTCGCCGCTCCCGCCCATGTATGCTTAACTCTCGTGATTTTTTTAAAAATGGAATGTAACACGAGAACTTCCTAGGAGATCACCCATCTTAGTACTACTCTCGCCAAACACGCTTAACTGCAGAGTTCTGATAGGATCCGGTGCTTTAGTGCTGGTATGGTCGCACTCATAAATTTTACTTGCTAAATGCTATTTTGATCATCTGGGATGTTGCCGCCCGATTTTGGCATTTTATTCTCTAGACGAAGTTCAAGCGCCGAAAAATAATTTATTTCTTTCTAAATGATTTTTTGAAAAACCTGCGCAACCCGATGTCTTCCCAATGCGTCGCCCTTTCCTTCACCGCTCCCGCCGAAGCACGCTTAACTCACATGGATTTTTCCAAAAAAAGAATGTGACACGAGAACTTCCCAGAAGATCACCCATCTTAGTACTACTTTCGCCTAGGCACACTTAACTGCGAAGTTATAATGGTATTCGATGCTTTAATGCTGGCATGGTCATACTTGTAAGTTTTACCTGCTGAATTCCATTTAGGTCACCCGGGACACTGCCGCCTGATTTTGGCTTCTTATTCTCTTGACGGAGTTCAAGCCCCGAAATAAAATTATTATTTTTAAATGATTTTCTAAAAAAACAGCGCAACACGACGGCTTCCCAGTGCATCGCCCATCCGTTCGCCGCTCCCCCCCCAAGAACGCTTAACTCACGTGATTTTTTCCAAAGAAAGATTCAACATGAGGACTTCCCAAGTGGTCACCCATCTGAGTACTACTCTGGCGCAAACACGCATAATTGCGGAGTCCTGATGAGATCCGGTGCTTTAGTATTGGTATGGTCGCACTCATAAGGTTTACTTGTCGAATTCTATTAAGATCACCCAGGACACTGCTGCTCGATTTTGGCAATGTATTCTCTTGATGGAGTTCAAGCCCCGAAATAAAATTTATTTCATTCTAAATGATTTTCTGGAAAACCGATGCAACGCGACGGCTTCCCAGCGCGTCGCCCATCCCTTCGCCGCTCCCGCCCAAGTTCGCTTAACTCTCGTGATTTTTTCCAAAAAATGAACGAAACACAAAGTCTTCCAAGGAGGTCACCCATCCTAATAATACTCTCGCCCAAGCACGCTTAACTGCAGAATTATGATGGAATCCGGTACTTTAGTGTTGGTATGGTCGCACTCATAAGATTTACTTATCGAATTCTATTTAGATCACCCGAGATGCTGCCACCGGATTTTGGCTTTTTATTCTCTTGACGAAGTTCAAGCTAAAATTTATTTTTTTCTAAATGATTTTCTGAAAATCCGGCGCAACCAGACGGCTTCCTAACGTGTCGCCCATCCCTTCGCCGCTCCCGCCTAAGCACGCTTTACTCACGTGATTTTTTCCAAAAAATGAATGCAACACAAGGACTTTGTAGGAGGTCACCCATCCTAGTACTACTCTCGCCTAAGTACTAATAAGATTTGCTCGCACTCGTAAGATTTGTTTGTCGAATTCTATTTAGATCTCCCGGGACGCTGCCACCCGATATTGGCTTTTTATTCTCTTGATGGCGTTCAAGCGCCGAAATAAAATTTATTTCTTTCTAAATGATTTTCTGGAAAACCGGCGCAACCCGACGGCTTTCCAGCGCGTTGCCCATCCCTTTGCCGCTCTTGCCCAAGCACGCTTAAGTTACGTGATTTTTTTTAAGAAAGAATGCAACATGAGGACTTCCATTGAGATCACCCAACCTAGTACTACTATCACCCAAGTACGATTAACTGCGGAGTTCTGATGAGATCTAGTGCTTTAGTGCTGGTATGGTCGCACTCGTATGGTTTGCTTGCCGAATTCTACTTAGATTACTCGAGACGCGGCCGCTCGATTATATGCCCCAAAATAAAATTTATTTTTTTCTAAATTTTTTTTTGAAAAACCGGCGCAACTCAACAGCTTCACAGCGTGTTGCCCATCCCTTCGCCTCTCTCGCCCAAGCACGCTTAACTCACGTATTTGTTTTCCAAAAAAAATGCAACACGACTTCCCAGTGGGTCACCCATCTTAGTACTACTCTCGCCTAAGCACGCTTAATTACAAAGTTCTGATGAAATCCAGTCCTTTAATTCTGATATGTTCACACTCATAATATTTGCTTGCCGAATTCTATTTAGATCACCCCGGACGCTGCCGCCCGATTTTGGCTTTCTATTCTCTTAATGGAGTTCAAGCCTCGAAATAAAATTTATTTCTTTCTAAATAATTTTCTAAAAAACCGGCAACCCGACTGCTTTCCAGCGCTTCACCCTTCCCTTCGCCGCTCCCGCACAAGCACGCTTAAGTCACGTGATTTTTTTCAAAGAAAGAATGCAACACAAGGACTTTCTAGGAGGTCACCGTCCTAGTACTACTCTCGCCCAAGCAAGCATAACTGCGGAGTTCTGATGGGATTCAATGCTTTAGTATTGGTACGATCGCACTCATATGGTTTGCTTGCCGAATTCTATTCAGATCATCCAGGATGCTGCCGCCCGATTTTGGCATTCTATTCTCTTGACGATGTTCAAGCCCCGAAATAAAATTTATTTTTTCTAAATGATTTTGTGAAAAACTGGCACAACACGTCTCGCCAATCCCTTCGACGCTTCCGCCCAAGCACACTTAACTGTGGAGTCCTAATGGAATTCGGTGCTTTAATGCTGGTATGGTCGCACTCTTAAGATTTGCTTACTCAATTCTATTTAGATCACCAGGGACGCTGCTGCCCGATTTTGGCTTTCTATTCTCTTGACGGAGTTCAAGCCCCGAAATAAAATTTATTTCGTTCTAAATAATTTTCTGGATAGCCAGCGCAACCCGATGGCTTCCCAGCCCGTCGCCCAACCATTTGCCGTTCCCGCCCAACCACGCTTAACTCATGTGATTTTTTTCAAAGAAAAAAATGCAACACGAGGACTTTCCAAGAGATCACCCATTCTAATACTACTCTCGCACAAGCATGCTTAACTCGAGAGTTATAATAGGATCAAGTGCTTTAGTGATGGTTTAGTCGCACTCATAAGATTTGCTTGCCGAATTCTATTTAATCACCCAGGATGCTGCCGCCCTATTTTGGCTTTCTATTCTCTTGATGGAGTTCAAGCCCCAAAATAAAATTTATTTTATTCTAAATAATTTTCTGGAAAACCGGCGCAATGCGACGGCTTCCCTGTGCTTCGCCCATCCCTTCCAGTGCTTTAGTGCTAGGATGGTCCCTCCTATAAGGTTTGCTTTCCGAATTCGATTTAGATCACCAGGGATGCTGCCGCCAGATTTTGGCTTTCTATTTTCTTGACGGAGTTCAAGCCCCGAAATAAAATTTATTTCTTTCTAAATAATTTTCTGGAAAACCGACGCAAACGCGACGGCTTCCCAGCGCGTCGCCCATCCCTTCGCCGCTCCTGGCCATGTACGCTTAACTCACGTGATTTTTTTTCCAAAAAAGAATGCAACACGAGAGTTAAGCGTACTTGAGCGGCCATTTCCGAGGAAAAAATCACGTGAGTTAAGCATACTTGGGTGGGTCGCCCATCCCTCTAAAGAAGTCTTTCAGGGGCCAGTTTTGCCCCTTCAGCTTCTCCAGGTTCCTCATAGTCCCTTCCCCAGCCATCCATCTGGCGTCTCCGATGAATTCATGTGGGCATATACCCCGGGCTTTAGAGGGATGCTCAAATTCCCTCCCATGAAGAAGTAGTAGTCCCTCTAGTCAGAGCGAGAACTACTAGCCCCGGAGAATATCGCCTTCTTCGACTTCAAACAGAGAGCCAGACATCCTTTGTATCCAGGCACTACCATTCAACTGAACAGGCCCCTAAGAAAGATCAAGCTCCATGGTATCTCCTGGGCCTGCAATAGCTTGGTGAAGGAGTATATGTATGCGATGGTATTGTGGGAGAGCTGCGCCGGCACAATCTGGTAGGAGTTCAAGATCTCCCTGAACTCTGGTTGAGGAGGCAGCATCATGCCGTACTCAACCTGCATAAGTGCGACCATACCAGCACTAATGCACTGGATACCGTCAGAACTCTACAGTTAAGTGTGCTTGGGCGAGAGTAGTATTAGGATGGGAGACCTCCTAGGAAGTCCATGTGTTGTATTTTTTTTTGTAAAGAATCACATGAGTTAAGCGTGCTTGGACTGGAGCAGCGAAGGGATGGGCGACGCGCTGAGAAGCCATCTGATTGTGCCAGTTTTCCAGAAAATCATTTGGAAAGAAATAAATTTTATTTTGACGCTTGAACTCGGACAAGAGAATAACAATCCAAAATCGGGCGGCAGCGTCCCGGGTGATCGAAATAGAATTCAGCAAGCATATCTTATGAGTGCGACCATACCAGCACTAAAGCACTGGATCTTATTAGAACTCCGTAGTCAAGCGTGCTTGTGCAAGGGTAGTACTAGGATGGGTGACCTCCTAGAAAGTCCTCGTGTTGCATTTATTTTTTGAAAAAAATCACGAGAGTTAAGCGTACTTAAGAGGGAGCAGCGAAGGAATGGGCGACCGATGGGAATCCGTCATGAAATAAAGTTTATTTTGGGGCTTGAACTCCGTCATGAGAATAGAAAGCTAAAGTCGAGAGGCAGTATTCCGGGTGATCTAAATAGAATTCAGCAAGTAAATGTTTTGAGTGCAACCATGCTAGCACTACTGTATCAGATTCCTTTAAAACTTCGCAGTTAAGTGTATTTGGGTGAGAGTAGTATTAGGATGGGTAACATCCTGGAAGTCCTTGTGTTGCATTTTTTTGGAAATCACATGAGTTAAGCGTGCTTGGGCAGGAGCGGCGAAGGGATGTGCGACGCGCTGAGAAGCCATCGGGTTGCGCCGATTTTCTAGAAAATAATTTAGAAAGAAATAAATTTTATTTCAGCTCTTGAACTCCGTCAAGAGAATAAAAAGCCAAAATCGGGCAGCAGCGTCTCGGGTGACTTAAATAGAATTCGGCAAGCAAATCTTACGAGTGCGACCGTACCAGTACTAAAGCTGTTGACGTGGGATACATGGGGTCCCAAGAGAAAGATGAATGAAGAGTCCCAAGAAATGGCGACACGCAATGAGTTAGGCCTGGTGATTAAGGCTCAAAGTAATATGCATCTAGAATAGCACACATGTATTTAAGGTGGTTCAGAGGAGAAATCCCTATGTCCATCGAGCGATCAGCAAGATAAGACTTCTCTAAATAAAGGTGGTCGGAAAGACCAGTACAAAGAGTGAGAAAGAAGAGAGAAAGAGAGAGGGGGAGTTTTCTTTATCTCGAGCTCTTGGTACAAAGGTGATAGAAAAGGGATTCTACTATAACCATTGCCCCTTCTTAATGCTTTTTCAAGGGTATTTATAGACATGGGATAATGCAGCTCTGTCCTGATTTTTCGGAAGAGAATAGGGTAAACAAATGTTGAACCCACGCTGATGGCTTCATTGCTGTCATCCATCGGAGGAGCCAGAAATAGTGGATGGAGAGCTTGACTTCTCGATCTTAACATTTGTTCTAGGGATCCATGATGGCTGGAGCAGCGGGTCCTTGATTTGCGTGACTGGGATAAGTGTTCTGCATTGAAAATGGCACGGTCGGGCCACACCGATAGCGACAAGCGCAGCTTGAGGAACATCGTTATCGATGTTGCTAGGGGATGATTATGATTCGTCGTGGACGATGTTTGGCCGAACCCTCGTGGCCGAGGCTTGGGACCTGCGAGAATAATAATATTTAAATAAGAAATTAGTGCCACTTGGGAGCCACGTGTACGGCTAATATGCAGCGCTGGAGCCACGTATTAACATCAACCCCTCGCATTGTCAGGATGCGAATATTAATGTTGGTCCTGGAATGCGAACCGTTGCGGTGGTGGACACGCTGCCCAAGGCCTGTTAGGATAAAGTCGGAGTGGCCCCTGGAGATTCGCCTTCTCCTGCACCAATTTTTGAAAATCTTGCAAGGAAATGAGATCATCAAGGAGATGGCGGAGAGCCAAAGATGGGCGATTCTAAAGGGTCTTCTGCTGAAGAAGAATAGGGCCAACAGTCCTTCGATCAATGTGCCTCTTCCTAAAAAGAAAAGGGGCTCGGAGTCGCCAGACGGGTCGCTGAAATCGTCGGCTTCCAAGTCCGTCGCGGTGCCTCCGGAAAAAGAAGCGAGAGCTCTGGTTATGGACCTGGAGGTGGAGGCTCCGTCGGCCAAGGTCGCCAGGGTCCTGGCGCGAACATTGGAGTCTGCACAGGGTCCTGTATTTGAAGAAGCGGCGGAGATGATGAATGTCTCTAATTCCTCGGTCAAGCTGCCTCTGAAGACTAGGGGGTGGATAGAACTGAGCGTGGTATGTCAGACGCTCGCGGGAGAAAGACTGGACCTAGGGAAGATTCTGCTCAAAGATGAAGATGTTGAGTAGCTCTTCTGTAAGGAAGATGTCCTCGAACAGGGGTTGGTGAAGACGCCCTTGGTGATTTGCGGTCCTGCTCCTTTTGGTTGATCAGTCCCTACTCCTTCGAAAGTAAAGAGACCTTCCATTCCTTGTCTTCTTCCAGCAAGTTCTCCGGACGATGAGAAGAAAGACAAGAAGGGAAGGAAGAGAGAAGAAGACAAGATAGAAGAAGCCTCTAAGAAAAAGGAGAGGGTTCCCCAGGTCGCTCCCTAGGTTGCACTTAGCATTGAAGGGTCAGGAGGTAATCTGGGGGAAAGATTATCTGAAATAAGAAAAGAAAAGGAGAGGATCCTAAAGAACACCTCCTAGGTCCTGGAGATGGTAAAAATCTTAAAAAGTCAGAAGGAAGGGGAAGTTCGCTATCTCAGGAGGATAGAGGAGTTAGAGAGTGCTTTGTTTCAAGTCACAAAGCGCTCTCAAGGTGATCACATAGAGGAGCTAGGAAAGTTGTATAGGCTGGAGGTTAAGTTGGCTTCCCTAGTTCTTAGTAATTCAAAATGGGCTGGTAAGACTGAGGTTGCAAGAGGGAAATTTCACCGCGCCCTCTTGGATGTAGGCCAAGCCAATTCTGTCCATGTCAAAGACCTCCAAAAAAGAATAAAGTAGCTAAGTGATGAGAAGGAGGTCTTGAGAAAGAAAAGAAATAGGCTCAGGGGTGAAGTAGAGGAGGCCAGGGAGGCAGAGTCCAAGGCGAAGCAGGTGGTCTTCAAGATCCACCACCGAGAGGAGCTGGGGAAGTCTGAGATACGCTCAATGTGCGCTCTGATAGATAACAGCATGGGATGGAGAGGACGATGCATGGAGGACCTAGAAGAGGCAATGAGGAGGGCGGTGAACATCGTCAGCGGTTCGGCCGTAGGTCATCATGTGAAGAGCCATGCAGCTTTTGTTGTTCTTCTACAAACATTAGTTGATGTAAGCATTCTGAATCAGGAGAACATCAGGGGTCCAACTGTTCTTCCTGTCTGTGGCCCAAAGGGTCCATATAGGTTTTTCGATACTAGAAGCCATAGCTCCGGAGAGATTCCTCCCATGGGTACCTATGCCGGTTGGGGAAGTCAACCTGCTTCTGACGAAGGTCGGAGAGCTCCTCCTGAAGCGCAAGAACAGGCCCTACCAATGGTTTGTAGTGACTAGTTTTCTGCTCTTGTCATCCTCAGTCTCATTCAGTAGATGAAAGGATTGAAGAAGGGAGGATGTCAGCTAGTCCTCCGAGGGCGCGCCGCTGGTTTGTGAGGAGAGTAATAGATCAGTCTACAGAGGGGCCCCCCTCATATTTGAGATTGACAATATTACTCTAGTTGTCCAAGTTCTGAAGCCTTGTATTTTTATTTAATTCTATTGTATTTCCTGTACTCAGAGAGAGACATGTAAGAAAAATAGAGATGAAATTTGTAACAAGTTTTATCATGAATAAAATGTATTCTTTTGAAAACTTGTTCTACATGAATTCTGCTTGTATTTCCTTTCTTTTATCTTCTTTTTTGTGTTTGAAGAAGATGTCACGAGATCAGAAAAGAAAAGAATGAGAATTTATAAGTATATGAAAGTATAAAGCTAATGATAAATTCTATCATCGTGAATGAGGTTATGAAACATCGAACAACGATAGTTGAAAGAATAAAAAGAACAGCGCATTCTGATGTTTTGAAATATTGTGCATGATATAAGGGCGGGTGCAGGGGGAGAGACGCTTCGATATCCATGCGTCGCTTCGAATCTCAAAAATGTTAGAAAATCGAATGGCCAGATCGAGCCTGCGTGTCGATCGATAAAATCAGACGGCCAGAAGATTAAGAGCCACAACTATTCCCCATAAAGCTCTTTTCGAGGAGGGAAGTTTGAAACTTTTGTCTTCAAACCCTAAGAAAGAATTCTCCCTAATCTTGCTCGTCACAAAGCCTTACTATGGGGAGAAAAGAGATTGAGTGGGCAGAGCTGGCCGTCCTGTTTGAGAATGACTCTAGCTGTCAGGAGAGTCTCCTGATAGAGCACGAAGTGCTCAATACAACAAGGGGATTCAGAGTAAATCTCAACCTCATGGTCATCCAACCCACCGCCGAGCTCCGACCAAACAGACCCCCTGACGGAGCGATGTGCGTCTACCGGGCACAAGTGGAGTATGGGATGATGCTCCCTCCATAGTCGGAGTTCAGGGAGATCCTGAACTCTTACCAGATTGTGCCAGCGCAACTCTCCCCCTACACCATCGCATACATCTACTCCTTTCTGAAGTTGTTGCATGCTTAGGAGATATCATGGAGTCTAACGTTGTTGAGGGGCCTCTTTAGTTGGATGGCGGTGCCTGAATACGAAGGATGCCTGGCCCTGAGATCAAAGACAAGGAAGGCGATGTTCTTCGGGGCGAGTAGTTCCCACTTAGACTGGAGGAACTACAACTTCTTCATAGGCAGGGATTTGGGCTTCCCCTTGAAGCTCGGAGTCTGCCCATTTAAGTTTATCGGGGATGCCAGGTGGATGGCCGGAGAAGGGATGCTGAGGAATCTAGAGAGGCTGAAGGGGCATAACTGGCCTATTAAGGACTTCCTCAGACACGTGAAAAATGATATATCCTTATACGGGCAAGCGTTGGAGTATGCCATCTTCAAGGAGACAATTCAACCCCCTGGCACGATCCTAATGAAGAGGGCCAGGATGGGACAGCCTCTAGCCGCTCAGCTCAGCAAGTTGTTGAGGTGGGGGAGGAGCAAGGAGACATAGAGGTTTCAAAGCCAGTTTGTGGTGGGACCGCCGTCGATGTGGTATCTTCGTCGGATGATACAACGGAAGACAGAAAGACTCTGGTCGAGGTAGTCAAAGGCGTAGGCAAAAGTAAGGAGCCTGCAACGCCGACCAAGCCTAAGGCAATCCCCAAGGGTAATAGGGGGATTGTTCTAAAAGGAGGTGATAAGGCCGAAGAGGAGGGCTAGAATAAAGAAGATGAGGGCCAAGAGGGAGCCCACAAGAAGGGAGTAGAAGGGGCGGACGCAAGCCTCTGCCTGGACTTAGTGCTAAAGGAAGTCCCTAAGAGGAAAAGGGGTCTTCCAGAATGGAGTCCAGAGCCCTTCGAAGAAGAGGAAAGACGCGGAGGAAGGTCAATCGATAGTTAAGGAAGTGCTCGATTGGCAGCGGAGCGTCGATCCCCTTTACTGTGTCAATTTCACAGGGAGGTTCGGGGATGATAGCACGAAGATTGCCATGGAGACAAGGGAAAATGGGAAGAGATTAACTATAATTTCCCAGGAGTCGTCTGGCCAAGGGCTTGCAGTCCCGGGGGACATGGGACTGGCGGTAGGAGGTGGTTTGGTTACCAAGAATTTGGAGGAGAGGATGAAGAAAACCTTGACGCCGGACGCCTATGCTAATGTTACCAACAGGATGATTGTTGTAAGGGTTTTCTCATCACTCTTTACTTTTATGATAACTTCCTGGCCGAGTTGAACTAACTCCACTTTATTTTTTAGGCGCGTGCTCGTCTGCCCCTGCTTCTGAATAGGACCTTGAGGATGGAGGAGCAAGTGCTTGAGCAAGGAAGCCAGTTTCATAAGCAAGGAGAAGAAATTAAGGCCTTGAGAGTCCAGCTTGCAGCGAAGTCTTCTCAATACGATGCTCTGCAAGAGGAGAAGACTAAACTGCAAGAGGAATTTGCAATCCATAAGTCTACAATGGGCGCATTGAAGGCAGACAATAAGGCCTTGCGAGAGAAGCTAGATAAGGTCGCTTAAGACTAGGAGGCTGTTGTTACGGCGAAGTCTGCAGCAGCTGTGGAGGCCTACAAAATAAGCTTGCCCTGCAGGAAAGAGAGGTTAGAGGGGATCAGGAGGGCGTGGGAAGGAGTGATCTCCTCTTTAATCCAAAAGGGCAAGATCATTGCCGGTGGCCTCGCGGAAGTGGAGCCCATTCCTTGCCTAGCCATTGATCCTATTTATAAGGAAGAGGGGTTGGACTTAACTGACGACTTTATCCAATAAATGTTTGACCTTTTGGATAAGGCCGGTAAGGATTGACTCATTCCGTTGTAAAATGAGTGCATGTAACCTCCATTGAACTTTGAAAATGAATGGAAAGTTTTTCTTTCTCCATAATAAATTTATAACAAACGAATTGAATCATATGGAGTAATTCTCTAGGTTAAGTTTGACATCACTTCTTTGCACAAAAAAACTTAGGTCATCTGAAACATCATGAATGACGCTTGTGCTTGAGGCATGTGCTGATTGAGTAGAAAGAGTATTTGGGGCTTTAAAGTCGTACTTCTTCATAAACCTATACAGGAAAGAAGTAATGATAATAGAGGAGATCCCGCGTAGGAGGGGTTATCTGACCTAATGCCAAAAGGACTTGAATTGTCTGAAACAACGTGAACAATGTTTGTACTTGAGGCATAGGCTGACCTCCACTAGAGCGACAAATCCTAGTGGGAGGCGAAGGCACTCTGCTTAGAGGGGACCTATATCGTGAGGAGATACTAAGGACTACCCTAAGGTTACAAGCAGGCCTTCTGGCCCTCCACTAGCTGGTGGGCTTATGGAGAGGCTCCAAGTATTGAGAAGGAACCTCACTTGCCAGGTGTAACTAGGCTTGAAGACCTCTGTATGAGAATTGTGAGCAATATAAACCATCGTGTACGAGGTGATATAACCTCGGAGACGATGATTAAAGCTTTGAGGTTAGGAATCATACTTGTCGCATGATGCCTGAGCAATAATTTAGAACCATGTCTTTGGATAATATGAACACCTCGATATGAATTATCATTGATGGTAACAGAGCACAAAAAATGAACAACATAACGATTCCAGGACATGAAATGTCTGAACAAAGAACCAATGATTAGCAGTATAACTTCAAAAGATCAAGAGCGAGCGAGCTTCTGGATGTGCATATATTTGTAAAAGAATTTGATGGACTTGCGTGAATGAATCCCAGATGAATTTGTACAAATGAATCCCATATGTAAAGAACATGAATAAACGGACGCCCGAATTTAGGTGTAAAACTTCTTCAAATCATCTCCGCTCTATGTCCTGGGGAGTTGAACACCTTCGGAGGTCATGAGATAGTAAGCATTAGGTCCCGCAACCTCGCATACGATGTATGGGCCCTCCCAGTTGGGCTCAAGTTTAGGAACTCCTAAGTTGCTGCCAGCAAGAAGCCGCCGCTTGAGCACCAGATCGCCCTGAGCGAGGTCTCTGGGGCTGACTCTGTGGTTGAAGTATAGTTCAATTCGGCATTAATGCTCCAGTCATTTAAGTGCGGCCAACTATCTTTTCTGTTCCAAGAGATCCAGATCAACCCGTCGTAAATCGTCATTCTCATTCATTCAGGTTTGCAAATCTTCGGGATCGAAATTGGATGCTGCTTTCACTCTGGGGGAGTAATGTTCCAGCTCAACAGGTATAACAACGTCCATTCTGAAGGCTAGAGCGATATGAGATTCCTGGGTAACCTTAGATGGGGCGGTGTTATAAGCCCAGAGAGCACCTGGCAGCTCGTCTAGCCAATGGGTTTTGTCATCATCGAGACGCCTTTTTAGGATGTTCAGGATATTTTTGTTGGCAGCTTCGGCTTAGCCGTTCGTGTGAGGATGCCATACAGAGGCATATTTAAGGTTGATCTTATGCTTACTGCAGAAGTCGCGGATCAGTTGATTGGCAAAAGGCGTGTCATTATCCATGATAATCACCATGGGAACCCCATATCTGGGCAGTGGGTTGAGCAGGAGGCTTTGCTTCTATCCATTTTGTGAAGTAATCAACAGCGACTAGCAACTAGTTGTAGCTTTGAAAAGCTGTGGGCATTGGCCCTAGAAAGTTGAGCCCCCAAACAGCAAACGACCATGATGAGTTGATGGGCTTGAGGTAACTAGCAGGTTGTCTCCGCATGTCAGCATAGTATTAGCATTGGGGGCACTTTGTGGATGTTGGGCTAAAAGAATCCTTGGCACAAGATTCGCATGACCAGACTTCGGCTGCGAGCATGAGTTCCACAATCCCCTTTGTGAACGGCCTCCATGACTTCTTGAGCTTTCTCAGGCCTCAAGCATTTTGTGAGTGGCCTAGCATAAGAACTTCTGTACAGTTCATCGCCAATGAGGACATATTTGGCACATTTGAGCCTCAGTCTTTTAGCCTCTTGTTGATTGCTAAGCTGATCCCCATTCTTTAGATAGTTGATGATTCTATGAATCCTGCAAGGTGTTTGCTTAGAGTTATGGATTTCCGCACACTCATAGCTAGGCTTTTCGAATAATTGGTGTTGATGAACGTCGGGGAGCCCCCCTTTTGCGAGATGGTCAGCCACCTGATTCTTCTCTCGAGAAACATGTGTCAAGGAGAAATCGTCAAACTAGGAGATTAAGGATTGAGCCTTTACCAGATACTTCTTTAAAACCTCGTTCTTTGTTTCGTAGGTGCAGTTGACCTGATTGACAACCAGGTGGGAGTCGCTAAACACATGTAGATGTTTTACCGACATCTCAAGGGCGAACTTTAGTCCCATAATGAGGGCTTCATATTCTGCCTAGTTATTGGTAACTTTGAACTGAAGAGTTACCCGATGCATGGTGACTCCCGTGGGGCTGGTGAGAAGAATTCTGACTCCCTGAGATTGAAGTCCAGAAGCTCCATCAACGTGAAGAGACCATAGAATGACATTGTTTTTTGTGAGCGTTGACTTTGAAGTGGAAAGTTTAGCAACAAAATCGGCTAGCACTTGGGCTTTGATTGCTAACCACGGGGTATATTTCATGTCAAATTCGCCAAGCTCAATGGACCATTTGAGGAGTCTTCCCGAAACCTCGGGGGTGTGTAATACCTTAGGAGAGGCTGGTCAGTGACCACCTGGATGGTATGTGACTGAAAGTATGAACGCAACTTTCTTGCCGCCACCAGGAGAGCGAGAGGAAGCTTCTCCAGCATGGGGTATCGGGTCTCCGTGTCGAGAAGTATATAGCTGATGTAGAAGATGGGGCGGTGGATCCCCTTATCATCATTCACGAGGACAGCCGAGATTGCTGCGTCCGATGCCCCTAAGTAAAGAGACAAGACCTCCCCTATTTTTGGTGCCACAAGCATTTGTGTAGTGATAAGGTATTTCTTCAGCTCTGTGAAGGCAGTTTCACATTCGTCAGTCCTTTGACCTTTCTTGCCTTTGCGAAGACACCGGAAGAACGGCAAACACCTATAACCAGCCTTGGAGATGAATCTTCCCAAACTGTTGACTTGGCCTGTGAGCTTTTGAATCTCCTTTAATGATCGAGGGGAAGGCATGCTGAGTATCGTCGTGATTTTATCTGAGTTAGCCTCTATTCCCCTGATCGATATTAAGTAGCTCAAGAATTTTCCTGAAGCCGCACCGAAAGTACATTTGGCGGGATTGAGCTTGAGATTGAACTTTCGGAGAGTGTCGAAAGTCTCTCTGAGGTCCGCAAGATGTTCGTCCATGCTCCGACTCTTGACCAGGATGTCGTCAACGTATGCTTTTAGATTTCTCCCCATTTGCCCTTTGAGCACGGCATCGATCATACGCTGATAAGTGGCGCCGGCATTTTTGAGACCAAAGGGCATGATGTTGTAGCAATACGTGCCAAAATCCGTGCTTAAGGCCGTTTTTTCCTCATCCTCTTTGACCATTCGGATTTGGTGGTATCCTGAGAAGGCATCCAAGAAACTCATCAGATTGTACTTGAAGGTACGATCTACCATCGTATCGATGCATGGTAAAGGATATGCATCTTTGGGACAGTCTCGATTGAGTGGTCGGAAGTCTACATACATTCTCCACTTTCCGTTGGCTTTCTGTTCCATGACAACATTGATAAGCCATTGTGGGTATCGAACTTCCCTGATGTAGCCTGCCTTCAACAGTTTGTTAACCTCTTCTTCGACAGTGTTCTGCCTCTCTCCTAACATGACCCTTTTCTTTTGCTTTGTGGGAATGACATCAGCAAATACATTCAAATAATGCTCACAGGTAGCCCTGTCGACCCTCAAGATATCTTTGGGGGACCAAGCAAAGCATCTATATACTCGGCTTGCTGATTTGCATTCATGAAAGAAGATATATTTATAATTTTAGAAGAATTTTCTCCCTACTGGTACATTGATAACACATTCCTGCGGCATGACAGGTTGAGACTTCCACGGGTCCAATTGGTCAACAACGAGCTGTGCTGCGATTTGGAAACATCGGGTGGCCTGCCGAAGGTCTCCTCTGATTGTGACAACGCCGCTAGAAGTAGAAAACTTCACGTAGAGATGGGGCGTAAAAATCACAATTCTGAAAGAGCTGAGCGTTGTTCTCCCGAGGATGGCGTTATAGCCCAACTTGGCTCTGATGACCGCAAAGTTCACCATGCTCATGGTCTGGCTATTGTCGTCACAGAAAGAGACCGGAAGAGAGATGAATCTCAGTGGCTGAACCCTTTCCTCAGAGAAACCCAACAAAGTAGTTCCTACATGGAGAATGTTCGTTTTCTTGAGGCCCATTTGGAGGAAGGCAGATTCAAATAGGATATCGGTCATGCTTCCTGAGTCGAGGAGTACTTACCTAACGTCAAAGTCGGCAACACGGGCAGTGACCACTATCGGGTCGTTGTGAGGGTTGCCCAGGCAGGGAAGATCTTCATGACATAAAATGAGTGGGATGGAAGAAGAGGGCTGATGAGAGATGCCGTCTACTTCGAACACCTAGCGGTGTGCGGTGATTAGGTCAACGCTAAAGATGGCGTTGATGGTTCTTGCAGCAAGGGGATAGGACCGCATCGGTCGGCTAGGGTCTGGAGGTGGTGAGACTCGTGTTGGAGCCCCCACATCTGCTGGAGCCTTGCCCTTTTGTGCGGCATTGAACGTAGGTGCCATCAGCATGAACTCTTCAAGTTTGCCCTGATCCACCAGCTTGTCGAGCAGGGCCCTCAATGCATGGCACTTATGAAGCTTGTGCCCATAGCTTCCATGGTACTCACAGTAATTCTCCGGATCCACTCCGACCGGCGGTTCTAGTTTGGGTCCTGCAGGGAGAACCCAACCTTACTTCATGGCTGCCGGGTATACTTCAGTGAGCGGCTAGGAGAAGAAATGCTTTTGCTCATAGGTCTGTTGCAGCCTCCTTTCATTCCTGCTATGGTTCCTTCCTCTGTGAATCATCGTGGATGATGTTTCGTTGCCCCGATGTTTCCTCTTCTTCTCTTTCTTGACTTTGGAGACATCACGGGGAGAAGTCTTAGCGTCTTCCAACAACACGAACTAGCTGACCCTGGCAACCAGCTCCGGATAGCTTCGAGGTTTAGCCAGTTGGAGGGATTTGGACAAGTCGCCGCTCTTGAGACCCCTCTGATAGTTGTGCGTAGCCACGACAGGATCTACTTCTTCTACTTCCGCTGCCATGGCGAAGAAGCGGTTGGTGTATTCTCGCAGACGAAATTTTCTCGCCCTGTTTAATATTGGCGAGCACTATGTCAGAAACAACCATCCATGTCGGCCAATGAAGCGAGCGATCAACTACCACTTCAGTTATTCACAGGAACAGATGTTACCCCTGGGCGGCTTTATGAACCAGCTGAAAGCTGCTCCTTTTAGAGTATTGGCCAAGAGGTGACACTTGGTGGCTTCGTCAGTCTGACGATAGCGGACAGCGGCCTCGAACCCTTGAATATGCCCACGGGGGTCTGTAGCACCCATGTAGGGCTCAAGCCGGGGTGGCCTGAACTCTTTTGGGACTGGCGCTTGTCGGATGGCGTTAGAGAAAGGAGAATAGCTATCTAGCAGGGCAAAGAAAGGGTCAGGTCCATATAAGAGGGCCTGAGCTCCGGCAAAGAGGGAATTCCATCTGGTGAGGAAAGGAGGGAAAGCTGGAGGGAAAAAGGTAGGTTGTGGTAGTGGACATGGTGGAAGAGGATTTTGAGAGACCTCCTGAGGAGAAAAAGGGTCTGAGCGGCCAAGAAGAGCCAGATGACTGAATAGAAGGTGCCACGACTGGAGGGAAAGGAGCAGGAGCTGCGACCGATGGGAGGATAGCGGGGGCCGCCGCGACCAGCAGAAGAGGCTCACAGGCCTCCGCGGCCAGCGGAGGAGGATCATGGGCCTCTGCGACCTGCGGAAGAGGTGCAGGTGGCAAGATGGCAGCGCAAACTGGCTGAGTCTGCCTGAGAATCATGGCCTGCTGCGCTGTAAGGCCAGTAACCAGATCAGTGAGGTTTGCCAGCATTCCCTGCAACTCTGTAATGCGGGTATCTCTGGATGAAGAAGTAGATCCGGCACGATGCCGGGATGTTGAAGCGGAAGTCTCATCACCTGGTGCCCTGACAGATGGTTCATCTGCGTGTGTACTGTGGGCTGTAAAGTTGGTTTTGCATGTTCTAGCCACCATCTTCTCGGTGTCTCAATGAAAGCACTAGAAAAATATTAATGTAGGTTACAAGGGGTCCCAAGAGAGATGAATGAAGAGTCCCGGGAGACGGTGACACGCAATGAGTTAAGCCTGGTGATTAAGGCTCAAAGTAATATGCATTCAGAATAGCACACAGTTATTTAAGGAAGTTCAGAGAAGAAATCTCATACGTCCACCGAGCGATCAGCTAGATATGACTTCTCTAAAGAAAGGTGGTCGGAAAGACCAGTACAAAGAGTGAGAAAGAGGAGAGAAAGAGAGAGAGATCTTTCTTTATCTCAAGCTCTTAGTACAAAGGTGATAGAAGAGGGATTCGCTATTACCATCGCTTCTTGAAACTTTTTCAAGGGTATTTATAGGCAGAGGATAATACAACTCCGTCCCGATTTTCCGAAAGAGAATGGAGTAAACAAATGTTGAACCCACGCTGATGACTTCATTGTTGTCGGCTATCGAAGGAGCCAGAAATATTGGATGGAGAGCTTGACTTCTCGATCTTGACATTTCTTCTAGGGATCCATGATGGCTGGAGCATGCGGATCCTTGATTTGCATGACTGAGAAAAGCGTTCTGCATTGGAAAAGACACAGTCGGGCCACACTAACAGCGACAGGCGCAACTTGAGGAACATCGTTATCGATGTTGCTAGGGGATGATTCTGATTCTTCATGAATGATGTTTGGTCGAACCCTCGTGGCTGAGGCTTGGGACCTGCGAGAATAAAAATATTTAAATAAGAAATTAGTGCCACCTGAGAGCCACGTGTACGGCTGATATGCAGCATTGGAGCCACATGTTAACAAAAGCACCGGATCCCATCAAAACTTTGCAGTTAAGCGTGCTTGGGCGAGAGTAGTACTAGGATGGGTGACCTCGTAGGAAGTCCTCGTGTTGTATTTATTTTTTGAAAAAAATCACAAGATTTAAGCGTACTTGGGAGAGAGCGGCGAAGGAATGGGCAAGCGCTGGGAAGCCGGGGCAACGGAAAGTCATTTAGAAAGAAAATTTTTTATTTTGAGGTTTGAACTCTGTCAAGAGAATAGAAAGTCAAAATCGGGCAGCAGAGTTCCGGATGATCTAAATAGAATTCAGCAAGTAAACACTTCGAGTGCAACCATGCCAGCACTAAAGCATCGGATCACATTAGAACTCCACAGTTAAGTGTGCTTTGGCAAAAGTAGTATTAGAATGGGTGACCTCATAGGAAGTCCTCGTGTTGCATTCTTTCTTTGGAAAAATCCACGTAAGTTAAGCGTGCTTGGGCGGGTGATGCCAAGGGATAAGCAACGTGCTGGAAAGCCGTCGCGTTGCATCGATTTTCCAGAAAATTATTTAGAAAAAAATAAATTTTATTTTGGGGCTTGAACTCCGTCAAGAGAATAGAATGCAAAAATCGGGCGGCAGTGTCTCGGGAGATCTAAATAGAATTCGGCAAGCAAACCTAGCTAGTGCGACCATAGCAGTACTAAAGCACCAGATCTCATCAGAACTTTGCAGTTAAGCGTGCTTGAGCGAGAGTTGTACTTGGATGGGTGACCTCCTAGAATGTCCTCGTGGTGCATTTTTTCTTTGAAAAAAATCACGTGTGTTAAGCGTGCTTGGGCAGGAGAGGCGAAGAGATGGGCGATGAGCTGGGAAGTCGTCAGGTTCTGCCGATTTTCTAGAAAATCATTTAGAAAGAAATAAATTTAATTTCGGCATTTTAACTCCTTCAAGAGAATAAAAAGCCAAAATCAGGCGGTAGCATCCCGGGTGATCCAAATGGAATTCCGCAACGTGAGTTAAACGTGCTTGGGTGGGAGCTTCTAAGGCATGAGCGACGCGCTGGGAAGCCGTTGCATTGCGCCGGTTTTCAAAAATATTATTTAAAAAAAATAAATTTTATTTCAAGGCTTGAACTCCGTCAAGAGAATAGAATGCCAAAATCGGGCGACAGCGTCCCGGGTGATCTAAATAAAATTCAGCAAGCAAACTATATGAGTGCGATCATACTAGTACTAAAGCACCGGATCCCATCAGAACTCTGGAATTAAGCGTGCTTGGGCGAGAGTAGTACTAGGATGGGTGAGCTCCTAGGAAGTCCGTGTATTGCATTCCTTTTTTGGAAAAAAATCACGAGAATTAAGCGTACTTGGGTGGGAGCGGTGAAGGGATGGGCGACGCGCTGGGAAGCCATCCCATTGCGTCGGCTTTCTAGAAAATCATATAGAAAAAAATAAATTTTATTTTGGGGCTTGAACTCTGTTAAGAGAATAAAAAACCAAAATTTGGCAGCATGCCAACCCTAAAACATTGGATTCCCGTACAAACCGCAAAGCCCGCAAACCCCGCAAACCCCGCAAATGCCGCAAACCCCGCAAACCGCGTAAACCCCGTAAACCCGCGTAAACCACGTAAACCCCGAAAACCCGGTAAACCCCGAAATCCCCGTAAACCCTGTAAACCCCGTACAAAACGTAAACCGCATAAACCGCGTAAACCGCGTAAACACTGTAAACCCCGTAAAATGCTAAACCCCGTAAACCACATAAACCCTGTAAACCCGCGTAAACCGCGTAAACCCCAAAAACCTGGTAAACCCCGAAATCCCCGTAAAACCCATACAAACCGTAAACCCCGTAAACCCTGCTGACCCCGCAGACCCCGCTGACCCCGCAGAACCCACATACCGCGCAAACCGCGCAGACCGCCCAAACCGCGCAGACCGCGCAAACCGCATAGACCGCGTAAACCCCGCAGACCGCATAAACCCCGAAAACTCGGTAAACCCCGAAAACACGGTAAACCCCAAAAATTCGATAATCCCCGAATAACTGCGTAAACCCCGAGAACCCGCGTAAACCGCGTAAACCGCATAAACCACGTAAACCTTGAAATCCCCGTAAACCCCGTAAACCCCGTAGAAATTGTAAACCGTGTAAACCGCATAAACTTCGTAAACCGCATAAACCCCGTAAACCCGCGTAAATCGTGTAAACCCTGAAAACATGGTAAACCCCAAAATCCCCATAAAACCCGTACAAACCGTAAATCCCGTAAACCCCGCTGACCCTGCAGACCGCGCAAACCGCGCAGACTGCGCTAACCCTGCATACCGCATAAACCCCAAAAACTCGATAAACCCTTAAAACACGGTAAACCCTGAAAATCTAGTAAAACCCGAATAACCGTTAAACCCCGTAAACCTTGTAAAAACTATAAAACATCGTTAAAACCTGAAAAACCACGTAACCCCGAAGAACCCCGTAACCTCGAAGAACCCGGTAAAACACGAAGAACCTTGTAAACTCCGAAGAACCCCGTACTCCTTAAACCCTGTGCAAATTGTAAACCCCTTACAAACCGTAAATCCCATACCAGCGGTCAACCCTATACCAGCGGTAAACCCCGTAAACCCCGACTACCCGGACAACCCTGACAACTGCGTAAACCCCGTAAACCATGTAATAACCCCGAAAACCGTAAACCCCGTAAACCGCATAAACCATGAATAACCCCGAAAACCCGGTAAACCCCGTAAACTTTGTAAAAATCGTAAAACGTCGTAAAAACCCGAAGAACCTTGTAAACCCTGAAGAACCCCGTAGACCCTATAGACTCCGTAAACCCCAAAGACCCCCGTAGACCCCGTAGAGCCCGTAGACCCCGTAGACCCCGTAGACCCCGTAGACCCCGTAGACCCCGTAAACCCCGTAAACTCCATAAAAATCGTAAAACATCGTACAAAAACTGAAAACTCCGTAACCCCGAAGAACCCCGTAACCCCGAAGAAACTCTGTAAACCCCCGTAATCCGTAAACCCCCTTAAAACGTAAACCACGTAAACCCCCATAAACTACGTAAATCCTGTACAAACCGTAAACCCCGTACAAACATAAACTCCATACCAAATGTAAACTTCGTACGGGGTTTACGCGGTTTACGGGGTTTATGCGGTTTACGGGGTTTACGCGGTTTACGGGGTTTACAGGGTTTTCGAGATTAACAGGAATTACGCAGTTTACGGGGTTTACACAATTTACAGGGTTCACGCAGTTTACGAGATTTACGATTTGTACAGGGTTTACGGGATTTACGGGGATTTCAGAGTTTACCGGGTTTTTGTGGTTTACGTAGGTTTACGTGGTTTACGGGGGTTTACGTGGGTTTTTCGGGTTTATGTTTTATGGGGGTTTACGGATTACGGGGGTTTACAGATTTTACGGGGTTTACAGGGTTCTTCGGGGTTTACGGGGTTTACAGGGTTCTTCGGGGTTTACGGGGTTCTCGGGATTTACGGGGTTCTTCGGGGTTTACGGGATTCTTTGGGGTTTACGGGGTTTACAGGGTTTACGGGGTTCTTCGTAAACCCTGACAACCTCGACAACCCCGTAAACCTCGTAAACTGCGTAAACCACGTAAACCGCATAAACCTCGTAAACCGTGTAAATCCCGTAAACCACGTAAACCCCGTAAACCTCATAAACCCCAAATAACTCCGAAAACCCGGTAAACCCCGAATAACCAAGAATAACCCCCTGAACCTCGAATAACCCCGTAAACCTTGTAAAAATTGTAAAACATCGTAAAAACCCGAAGAACCCCGTAAACCCCGAAGAACCCCGTAAACCCCACAAACCTCGTAAATCCCGTAAATCGCGTAAACCCCGTAAACTCGTGTAAACAGCATAAACTCTGAAAACTTGGTAAACCCCGAAACCCCGTAAACCCCGTACGAATCGTAAACTGCGTAAACCGCATAAACCTCGTAAACCACGTAAACTGTGTAAACTCCGTAAACCCGCGTAAACCGCGTAAACCTCGTAAACCCCGTAAACCTCGTAAACCGCATTTTAACGTAAACCGCATAAACCCCGTATACCCAAGTAAACCCCGTAAACCCCATAAACCTCAGTAAGCCCCGTAAACCCCGTAAACCACATAAACCCCGTACAAACCGTAAACCCCGCAAACCCCGCAAACCCGCAAACACCACAAACCCGCGTAAACCCGGAAAACCCGTGTAAACCTCGAAAACCTGCGTTTACCCCGAAAACCCCATAAACCCTGTAAGCCTCGAAAACCCTGTACAAACCGTAAATCCTGCAAACCGTGTAAATCCCGCAAACCGCGTAAACCCTACAAGCCCTGTAAACACCGCAAACCTCGTAAACCCCGCAAACCGTAAACCCCGCAAGCCGCGTAAACCCCGCAAACCCTGTAAATCCCGTAAACCCTGCAAACCCCGTAAACCCCGCAAACCCCATAAACCCCGTAAACCGCATAACCCCCGTAAACTCGTGTAAACAGCGTAAACTCCGAAAACCTGGTAAACCCCAAAATCCCCGTAAACCCGTAAACCCCGTACGAATCGTAAACCCCGTAAACCGCATAAACCGCGTAAACCGCGTAAACCGTGTAAACCTCGTAAACCGCATAAACCGCGTAAACCCTGTAAACCGTGTAAACCCTGTAAACCTGCATAAACCGCATAAACCGCGTAAATCCCGTAAACTCCGTAAACCTCGTAAACTGCGTAAAACCCGAAAACCCCCGTAAACTCTGAAAACCCCGAAATCCCCGTAAACTTCGTAAATCCCGTAAACCCCGTAACGTAAACCCCGTAAACCCCGTACAAACCGCAAACCCCGTACAAACCGCAACCCACACAAACCCCGCAAACCCTGCAAACCCCGCAAACCCCGCAAACCGCGTAAACCCCGTAAACCCGCGTAAACCGCATAAACCCCAAAAACCTAGTAAACCTTGAAATCCCTGTAAACCCCGTACAAACCGTAAATTGCGTAAATCGCGTAAACCGCATAAACCCCATAAACCCCGTAAACCGCATAAACCCCGTAAACCGCATAAACCCTGTAAACCGCGTAAACCCCGCAAACCTGTGTAAACCGCGTAAACCCCAAAAATCCAGTAAACCTGTAAACCCGTAAACCCGCATAAACCGCGTAAACCCCAAAAATCCCGTAAACCCTATAAACCCGTAAACCCGCATAAACTGCGTAAACCCCAAAAACCCCGTAAACCCTGTAAACCCGCGTAAATAGCGTAAACTGCACCCCGTAAACCCGCGTAAACCCCGAAACACCGGTAAACAGTTAAACCCCGTAACTGCGTCGTGAACGCCCGTATAACACCCGGTACAATCCGTGAAACGGCCCTGCAATACCACGCGCAAACCCCGCAAACCCGCAATCCTCTAGCAAAAGCCCCACAAACCCCGGAGAAGACTCGCAAACCAGCAAACCCCGCAAACCCTGTGTAAACCTCACC
>KZ451977.1:912567-934053 GCA_002786265.1 Apostasia shenzhenica
GGTTTACCATGTTTTCAGGGTTTACCGGGTTTTCGGGGTTTACGCGGTCTGCGGAGTTTGCGCTGTCTATGCGGTTTGCGCGGTCTGCGCGGTTTGCGCGGTCTGTGGGTTCTGCGAGGTCTGCGGGGTCTGCGGGGTCTGCGGGGTTTACGGGGTTTACAGTTTGTATGGGTTTACGCGGTTTACGCGGGTTTACGAGGTTTACACGGTTAACGGGATTTACGCGGTTTACGCGGTTTACGGGGTTTACGTGGTTTACGCGGTTTACGAACCATACAGGGTTTACAGGATTTACGGGGTTTCAGGGTTTTCGGGGTTTACGGGGATTTCAGGGTTTACGCGGTTTGCGGGGTTTACGGGGTTTGCGGGGTTTACGGGGATTGTAGGGTTTACGCGGCTTGCAGGGTTTACGGTTTGCGGGGTTTACGGGGTTTGCGTGGTTTACGGGATTTGCGAGGTTTACGCGGTTTGCGGGGTTTATGCGGTTTGCGGGATTTACGGTTTGTACAGGGTTTTCAGGGCTTACGGGGTTTATGAGGTTTTCGGGGTAAACGCGGGTTTTCGGGGTTTACGCGGGTTTGCAAGGTTTGCGGGTTTGCGCAGTTTGCTGGGTTTGCGGGGTTTGCAGGGTTTACGGTTTGTACGGGGTTTATGGGGTTTACCGGGATTTCGGGGTTTACGCGGGTTTACGGAGTTTACGGGGTTTACGGGGTTTACGGGGTTTACGGGGTTTACGTGGTTTACGCGGTTTACGCGGTTTACGTGGGTTTACGGGGTTTACGCGGGTTTTTGGGGTTTACTCGGTTTACTCGGTTTACGTAGTTTACGCGGTTTACGTTTACGCGGTTTACACGGTTTACGCGGTTTATGGTTCGTACGGGTTTACGGGATTTCGGGGTTTACACGATTTGCAGGTTTTAAGCAGTTTGCGGTGTTTATGGTTTGTACGGGGTTTTCGGGGTTTTCGGGGTTTACGGTTCGGGGTAAACCGCGTAAACCCCGAAATCCCCGTAAACCCTGTAAACTCCGTACAAACCGTAAACACTGTAAACCGCGTAAACCCCATAAACTGCGTAAACCCTGTAAACCCTAAAAACCCGGTAAACCCCGAAATCCCCATAAACCCCGTAAACCGCGTAAACCCCGTAAACCTGCGTAAACCGCGTAAACCACGAAAACCCGGTAAACCCCAAAAACCCCGTAAACCCCTAAAACCCGTACAAACTGTAAACCGCATAAACCCCGTAAACCGCATAAACCCCGTAAACCACATAAACCCTGTAAACCCCGAAAACCTCATAAACTGCATAAACCCCGTAAACCCTTGTAAACCGCGTAAGTCCCGTACGAAGTTTACAATTGGTATGGAGTTTTCGGTTTGTACGGGGTTTACTGTTTGTACGGGGTTTACGTGGTTTACGTTTTACGGGGGTTTACGGATTACGGGGGTTTACGGATTTTACTAGGTTTTTCGGGGTTTATGTTTTACGGGGGTTTACGGATTACAGGGGTTTACGGATTTTACGGGATTTTTCGGGGTTTACGGGGTTACAAGGTTCTTCGGGGTTATGGGGTTTTTCAGGGTTACTGGGTTTTCTGATTTTTTACGATGTTTTACGATTTTTACGTGGTTTACAAGGTTTACAGGGTTTTTCGGGGTCTACGCAGTCTACGGGGTCTACGGGGTCTATGGGGTATAGGGTCTACAGAGTCTACGGGGTCTACGGGGTCTACGGGGTTCTTCGGAGTTTACAGGGTTCTTCGTGGTTTACGGGGTTCTTTGGGGTTACGAGATTCTTCGGGGTTACGTGGTTTTTCTGGTTTTTACGACGTTTTACGATTTTTACAAGGTTTATGGGGATTATCGGTTATTCGGGGTTTACCAAATTTTTGGGGTTTACCGTGTTTTCGGGGTTTACTGGGTTTTCGGGGTTTACGCAGTCTGCGTGGGTTTACGGGGCTTACACGGTTTACGGGGTTTACGCAGTTTATACGGGGTTTACGCTGTTTATTGTTTGTACAGGGTTTACAGGGTTTACAGGGTTTACGGGGATTTCGGGGTTTACCGGGTTTTCAGCGTTTACACTGTTTACGCGGGTTTATAGGGTTTTCGCGGTTTGCGGGATTTGCAGGGTTTACGGGGTTTGCGGGGTTTAAGGGGTTTGCGGGGTTTGCGGGGTTTGCAGTTTGTACGGGGTTTGCAGGGTTTGCAGGGTTTGCGGTTTGTACGGGGTTTACGGGGTTTACGGGGTTTACGTTACGGGGTTTACGGGGTTTACGGAGTTTACGGGGATTTTGGGATTTACAGGGTTTTCGGGGTTTACGCGAGTTTACGGGGTTTACGCAGTTTACGGGGTTTACGGGGTTTACGCGGTTTACGTGGTTTACGTGGTTTACGCTGGTTTACAGGGTTTACACGGTTTACGGGGTTTACGCGGTTTATAGGATTTATGCGGTTTACACGGTTTACGGTTCGTACGGGGTCTACGGGGTCTACGGGTCTACGGGGTCTACGGGGTCTACGGGGTCTACGGGGTCTACGGGGGTCTTCGGGGTTAACGGGGTCTACAGGGTCTACGGTGTTCTTGAGGGTTTACGAGATTCTTCATGTTTTTACGATGTTTTACAATTTTTACAAGGTTTACGGGGTTTATCGGGTTTTCAGGGTTATTCAAGGTTTACGTAGTTTATGGGGTATACGGGATTTACGGGGTTTATGCGGTTTATGGGGTTTACGCAGTTGTCGGGGTTGTTGGGATTTTCGGGGTTTATCGGCGACTTCCCTCGTCCACCGGGAGACTTATTTTCGGCTCCTCGAACACCTCAATAGAATGGGGTTGTCGAGAGGAAGAACCAAACTCTTATTGGGATGGCACGGTCTATGCTTCATGAGCGTGGACTTCCAAAGTATTTTTGGGCTGAAGCGGTAAACACAGCTTGCTATGTTGTGAATCGTGTTACTGTTCGTTCAGTACTAAGGAAGACCCCTTATGAATTATAGAAAGGTCGGAAATCGAACATTTCTCACCTTCGAGTTTTTGGTTGCAAATGCTTTGTATTGAATAATGGTAAGGATGATTTGGGTAAGTTTGACCCTAAGGCAGATGAAGCCGTCTTCTTAGGGTATTCTCTAACTAGCAAAGCCTATCGTATATATAACATGAGAACTATGCTAGTTGAGGAGTCCATTCATGTTGAATTTGATGAATCTAACCCTAATTATTCTAGTAAAGATAATGATCTTGATGAAGGTATAGGGTTTGAGAAGCTTTCTTTAGTAGGTCGAGATGCAAAGCCAAAGGATGAACCTCATGATATAGTTGCACCCATACAAAGCAATCAAGATAGTGGTGATTAGCTCGATCTTCCAAAAGACTGGAAGTACAAAGAATCTCATCCACCAGAACAAATTATGGGTAATTCGTCTCAAGGTGTTCGCACTAGAGCATCTTTCCGAAATGAGGTAACTCACTCTACTTTTATCTCTCAAATTGAGCCTATATCATTTGAGGAAGCCGAAAAAGATGAGTTTTGGATTCTAGCTATGCAAGAAGAGCTAGAACAGTTTAATAGAAATGATGTTTGGGAACTCGTCTCACGACCCAAAAATCATTCCATTATTGATACAAAATGGGTTTTCCGAAATAAACTTGATGATTCCGGTGTTATAGTTCGCAATAAAGCTCGTTTGGTTGCAAAAGATTTTGCTCAAATTGAAGGTATCGATTTTGAGGAGACTTTTACACATGTTGCTCGTTTAGAGGCTATACGTCTTTTGCTCTCTTTTGCTTATTTTAAAGGTTTTAAATTATTTCAAATGGACGTCAAAAGCGCCTTTTTAAATGGTTTTATTAAAGAAGAGGTTTATGTCGAGCAACCTCCCAGTTTTATCGATTCTTATTTTCTGGATTATATTTTTAAACTCAAGAAGGCTCTTTATTGCTTGAAACAAGCACCACGTGCTTGGTATGAGAGATTAAGTAAATTTCTAGTGAATAATGGTTTTGTCAAGGGACAAGTTGACACAACCTTATTCACAAGAGGACATGATGATAATTTCATAGTAGTGCAAATTTATATTGATGAAATTATTTTTTGTGCTACTAATGAAACTTTATGTGAAGAATTTTCTAAGTGCATGTCAGGGAATTTGAGATGAGCATGATGAGAGAACTCACATTCTTTCTTAGATTACAAATCAAGCAAATTTCCAATGACATATTCATTTGTCAAAGTAAATATACTAGAGAGCTTCTAAAGAAGTATGGAATGGACAAACTTAAACAAATTGGTACTCCGATGAGCCCTTCCACTAAATTGGATAAAGATGAAAAAGGTAAAAGTGTGGATGAAAAGCTTTATCGAGGTATGATTGGTTCCTTACTTTATTTAACTGCAAGTAGACCTGATATAGTATTTAGTGTCTGCATGTGTGCTAGGTTTCAATCATCTCCTAAAGAATCCCACTTAACAGCTATTAAGAGGATCTTTAGATATTTAGTGGGCACACACTCATTAGGCCTTTGGTATCCCAAAGGTGTTTCACCAGATTTGATAGGGTACTCTGATGCCGATTTTGCAGGGTGCAAAGTCGATAGAAAGAGTATCTCAAGCACTTGCCAATTTTTTGGAAATGCCTTAGTATCATGGTCTAGTCGTAAGCAAAATTCAATTGCCTTATCGACTGTGGAAGCAGAGTATGTAGCAGCTGGTAGTTGTTGTGCTCAACTTATTTGGTTGAAACATTAACTTATTGACTACGGCATCACTCTTGACTGTATACCTATCAAATGTGATAACACAAGTGCTATCTGCTTAACGAAAAATCCGATTCAGCATTCACGCACAAAACACATAGAAATTAGGTATCATTTTATTAGAGATCATCTTATTAGAGATCATGTAGAGAAAGGAGATATTGTATTGGATTATGTCTCTACTGACTTTCAGCTTGCAGATATATTCACCAAGCCTCTACATGAAGAAAAATTCAATTTTATTGTAAGAGAACTTGGTATGTTAGATGATTCTTATTTTTAATATCTTGTCGTAAAATGCCATAAATTGCACGTTACTTTGACTTGCTACATTTCATATTCATGTATGAACAGTTTTTGAGTTAAATATATGTATAATTAATAATTAATTTAAAACTCACCATCAATTAATTCAGATTCATATCTTGTCTCAACTCATCCCATTTATTTTGATTTCATATGTCTCTTTGTATTATCAAACTTCTTTTTCTTATGCCTTGTGAAATTTGGTTGATTTCACATCATAGATCAATTGTTTGTTGGACTTACTTGAGCCGCTCAACCTGTTGAGCCATCAGGTCAAACGGGAAACCCGTTTACCCAACTGCTACACGACGCATTTTTGAAATGAACCGGTGCCTTCTCTCTCCTTACGTCACACTTTGCGTCTCCCCCATTCCTCACTCACACTCTCTGCTCTCTCTACCGAATCCTAGATCACGGCCATCACTCTCTTTCATCCATGGCACGCGGTAAGAAGCGAGTGCCTCCTCCATCTTCGTCCTCTTCCTCTGAACCTGAGGAGGAGAAATGGTCAGGGAGCTCCGCCTCAAGCCAGTCGAAGGGCAAAGCTCCACTGGAAGAAGAAGGGCCATTCAAAGGTTCTCCTTCCTCCTCTTCCTCTGACTCCAGCGATAGTGAGGACCGGTTGAAAACCCTAGTTGTTGTGGCCACTGGTTCTCCACCGTCTGGCTAAGAGGGCGGAAGAAGGCTGTGGTGCGCAGGCTCACTGTCTCACCTCGCCAATCCGTCGCCCTTCCTATTAGGCGACTGCCTGAAGAAATTGCAGCAACCAAGGAGCATCAACTTCCCAAAATAGAGAAGTTGAAGCCTCTTCTCCCTGCAGAATTGCAACCTGCTGTCTTTCCTCCAATCTCTTAGTATTGCTGCAAAGATCGATTACGGCCTAGAAAGGGATCCCAGGCTTTCAAACCTGTTTCTGCTCAGCATGTAAACGAGCCCCCCTTGGTGATTATTTCTGATGGAGAAGCCTCTCCTCCTTCACCTGTACCAATACCGAGGATGAGATCATCAGCCAAAGGGAAAGAAAAGGAAGATGACCCCACTGCCTCACTGTTCAGAGATGCAGAAGCTAAAAAAATTTTCAGATTGGTAATCTCTGCCCCTGTCCTTAATGTGAGGCCTATAAATAGAGATGAGATGGATAGTTTCATAAATGAAATTATCAATCGTCATGGTTGGGGTAAATGGGTAGCTTGTAAGCTCCCCTCCTATCCTAGTATCCTGAAGCACTTCTATGCCAATCTTAAGGTTGACATAGAAGGAAGGTTTTTAGAGATCATCGTCCTAGGAACTCCTGTCACCATCACTGAAGATGATTTGATCTCATTTTTTGGTTTCACTATTCATACTGATCCCATCATACTCACTGACCTTAGTGTCAAGCCTAGCTCCTTTATTGATGTTGAAGTTATTTTAGGGCTTTAAAGAAGAGTACAATCCTCCTGGTGCCAATAAACATGTACCCAGGCATGTAGAGAAATTGGCGTCCTGTAGTGATCGTGCTAAGACTCTTGGGAGAATCCTTCAGGAGTGCCTCATCCAAGTTAGAGGCCATAAGGATGAGTGGACTGATATTCAGCAGACTGCTGTATATCACCTCATCCAAAAGAGATCCTTAGACATGGTTGGCATTATTCTCTCTGAAATGGAGAAATGCCACAATGCTGCACAGAGAAGTGTCTCTATGCGGAATCTGCACTATGGGAATGTAATTTGTGAGTATCTCACAACACAACTTGAGTTTAATTTCTCAGCTGAACCTATTGGAGCCTCCTACTATCAATTTTCCATGCACAGCTTAAAATTGCGCTAGCCCAAGCCTTCCTTCTCCACTCACACTTTTGGTGAGTCTTCCCTTCCACCTACATCCACTCAGCCATCCTCATCAGCTCCACCTCTTTCTACCTCTCAGCCTCCATCCACTTCAGGTGTTGAGTCCCTTTTCACAACTAAATTTATCAATTTTATTGTGGACTCATTTCGTGATTTAGGAGAAAAGGCTGAAAGAAATTATCAGCATCTCTTATCTCAACAAGCTCAAATTGATTCTCAATCTGCCTTCTTGATTGAGATTGTAAAAGTGGTCAACAATAATTCAGATAATATGACTGACTTTTGCACCAAAATCTTATCCCATCTAAAAGAGTCTAAACCCTCTTCCCCCAAGGGCAAGAAGTGATCAAATCTGAGTTATTTGCTTATGCAATCCTGATGGTGATGATATCCATATATTTTTATATTCTGTTTATGTAATATTTTGAAAACTATAATATTGTTCATGACTTGTGATATTTTTGTTATGTGATTCATATGATTACTAGACTTATGATCATTTATAAATGTGAAGCTTCTGATTATGCTTGAATTCTTATTATGGAGCTATGTTATGGAAATAAAAAATAAGTTTTATTTTATTCCTTTAGGTTTGTTCTCTTTCATTTTGGCCATCTTTTTGATGATGCCAAAGGGGGAGAAATTGTGTAAATGTTAGTGTGTTGTCCATTGCTTATGAAATCTATTATTATATTCTTATAAGATGAAGTCAATATGGTTATTGTGATTATCTTATTTATTTACACTTTTATTGCAATATAACTCTGTGATTTTTTTTATCTGTGCATTGATTGAGGGGGGAGTTTATTCCTTTAAATTTACAATGCTCTACTTTACTTATCAACTATATTTTAGTGCCTTGCTAAGGGGGAGCTTTTCACTTGACTATACATCTTAAAATCCTCTTAGCACACTAAAGTAATTGTCATCATCAAAAAATGGGAGATTATTGAACCCCATTGATTTTGATGATCACAATTACTTTAGGTTTAGTACTAATCCTCTTCTAAGTATATTTTTACAAGCTAATGTTCTGTTAGAAGATGGATATTCTCAAGTCCAAGTGAAGCGGAACTTATCATTTGTTTTTCTTTATACTTCATAGGACTTAATGTAAACGCGTTAGTTTGTCAAGAGATTTTATTCATTTTTTTCTAGATGTTTTCTCCTTCTTTTCACTTGCATTAGTAGGCCTAGAATGTTATTTTATTTCATCTTTTTTAGTGGCCTAAAAATCTTTTAAACTTCTCACCTTTTAAGCCAAAACTACACAACTGGTCAATTTCACCAAATCAATCGGTTGATTCTACTAGGCCTGGACAGACCCTCCCAGTCCGCCCAGAATTTTCTTTTGACCGTTATTACACCATTTTTGGCTGTGCTAAAAGGCATTATTTGATATTCTTAGAGCTTTGTGATGTGTTATTTTTCTCTCTTTATGAAAAGTCCACAAAACCCTTATTTTTCTCCTATTTTGTCCTTTTTCCAAAAGAAGAAACATTGAGTTGATGTTTTCCAACTCATATCTTTTTGCTCAGAATTTTTGTACTTGTGCTGAGATATAATGGTCATTTTTAGTATATTTTAAGGGCACAATAATACTATTTGGCATCCTTTCATTTGTCCTCAGGCTAAGCAAGCATACTTTAGTGTTTTTATAATTTTTTCTCTCTCCAATATTGTTATTTTTGCTACCATATTTTCTGGAACATTTTTCCAGAAAATTTGAAACTTTATCTCTATTTCTTGTGCCCGAAAAAGTCCAAAATGCCCTCCTCTTGCCTTCCTCTCATTGATCTTTGGGTAGGACATGGACACATGGCAACCTCTTATTGACTAGTTTGAATTAAAGGCATTTTTCCTTCAGCTGAACCATTTTTTTTTCTCCTGCTGTCCCAACGACAGAAACACAACATTCACTTGCAAAAAATTTTCTAAGTGTTCTAAGCTCTCCTCTCAAGCTCTAAGTATTTCCTAAATTCTTCCTTAGCAAAAATCTGCATACACTTTTGAAGAAGTGATCATTTGGAGAAGCTTTTGGCTAGCAATCAAGCAAAAACCTGAAGCTACATTTTTCTTTCTGCTGGCAAACAATTTCAGGTTTACTGTTTCTATTTCCTGCACTTGGTTTTTCTGAAATCGGCAAGCTTGTATTTTGAAAAAGATTATTTGAGTCTTTCTTGAAGTTTTCTTGCTCTTACTTGAAGACACTCTTACTTAAGCATTCCAAGTTTCTTGAAAACATTTTTCTCTCTTCAAGATCTAGCTTCTTATGGTTTCTTTTAGACGAGTTGTTGGTAACTCATTTTTGATTTTCACAAGTTTTCTCTCTTGGCAAACCTCTATGCGTATAGAGCTCATTGTGTAATTTTATTCTTGCTCTTAAGTTGTAATATTGGCTAGCTAGACTAGCATCACTTTATTCTCTTGTTCTCTCCTTTTGTGGAGGTATTTAGTTTTTTCCATTAAGTGGGAAAGTAGGAGGGTTAGAATTTTTCCCGTGTAAAAATTCAAGGTAAGGTTTGGTCGGCTTTGGTTCCTAGAAAAAGCCGGTGCGTTTGTAAGATTTGGTCGGCTTTGGTTCCTAGAAAAAGCCGGTGAGATTGTAATCAGGTTTGTTCGGCTTTGGTTTCCGTTAAAAGCCAATTTGCTAGTGGATTGAAATCCCACTTGAGGAGCCTGAGGAGTGGACTAGATGGAAAGTCGAACCACAATAAATCGCTTGTGTATTTTTCTCTCCTCTCTTTTACGGTAAAAATTGACCAATACATAAAATTATTAAATCTGATTTTAACTTAAAAATAAGCTCAAATTACTTTAATAAAGTAATTTTATACTATATCTAAATCTTATCTCTCACATTTTCTGTTCTGAGCTCTTTTTGTGGTGACATAGCTGTTTTGGTCTATTTGCTTAAATCAACTGGTTTTTCTTCTCTGCTTTCTGCACTGTTCCTGTTCATCCGGTCTATTTGGCAAAATCAATCAATCTGTCTTTTCGCACTCTATTTAATTTATTTTTGCTGTAACTTTAACTTGCTTCTTTTCTATCTTGAATATTTGACTGTGTACATTTTTACCTGCTATTGTTTTCATTAGTACAATTTATTTGAATTTTTTTAAAATTCCCAATTCACCCCCCCCCCCCTCTTGGGAAGGCCTAAGGGCCAACAAGAGGCTCCTGAATAGCGTCAGGCTCCATGGTATCTCCTGAGCCTGCAATAATTTTTGGAAGGAGTACATTTACATGATGGCGTTAGGGGAGAGCTACGCCGGCACGATCTGGTACAAGTTCAGAATCACTCTGAACTCCGGCTATGGAGCGAGCATCATGTCGTGGAACTCAGGAGGTCTATTTGATCAGAGATTGGTGGTAGGCTCGATGACTGTGAGGCTGGGATTCTCTCTAAACCCCCTTGTTGTGTTGAGCACTTCGTGCTCCATCTGGATACTCTCCTGATAACTAGAGTCACTCTGGAACTGTTCGGCTAGCTCAGCCCACTCAATCTCTCTTCCTTCTATGGTAAGGCTTGGCGATGAATGAGTACAAGAGGGATTTTCAAGTTTGAGATAGGGGCTAAGTGTTTCAAACATCCCTCCTCGAACCAAGGCTTTATGGGGAACAATTGTGACTCTTCACCTTCTTGAGGAAATCCTCCCATTGAGATTGTCCTAAACCCCTCCTCATCAGAAAAGCACACCCTCCAATGACTTTTTGAAGCTTCCTCTTCTCTGATCGTTCCTTCAAATGTGTTGATAATGAGTATGAGGATATGAAGGAATGGAAGGAAGCAAATCATTCCCAGCTATTGGGGCAAGCTTGTTGCTGCGTTTCAGGAGTACTTTGGCCTTCATTAGGACCTCTACGGGGAGAGGCGAGCTGATATCCCAAGCTGGTGTAGGCACCTGTGGAGGGAATCTCCCCTGAACCATAGCTCTCAGTGTCGAAAAACCTATCTGGACCCTTGGGGCCATAGAAAAGAAGAACGGCTGGACCTCTGATGTTTCCCTGGTTCAGAATACTCACAACAACCGGCGTTTGCAGGAGAACATCAAAGGCTACTTGGCTCTTCACGTGCTGACCTACGGCTGAGGCGCTAACAATTTTCACCGCTCTCCTCACTGCCTCCTCTAGGTCCTCAATACGTCCCTTCATCCCATGCCATTATCTAACAGGGCGCACATGGAGCATATCTCAGACTTCAGCAGCTCGTCCCGGCGATGGGTCTCGATGGCCATTTGCTTTGCCTTGGACTCTACTTCCTTGGCATCTGCGACCTCACCCCAGAGCATATTTCTCTCTCTTCTCAAAGCCTCTTTTTCAATATCTAATTCCTTTATTCTTTTCTGGAGATCCTTGACATGGGAAGAATAGGCATGGCCTATGTTCAATATAGTGCGGTAGAACTCTCCCCTTGCAACCTCGGCTTTGCCTGCCCATTCCGCGTTCTTATGAGTTAAGGAGGCCAACTTGTCCTCCAAGTCGTGTAACCTCCTTAACTCCTCATCCTAGCTAGTTCGGGATTATTTTGTGGCCACCGCCAAATCCTTCTCCAGCTCCGCTATACTCTTAAGATAGCACATTTTCCCCTCCTCAATCTTTTTATTTATACTATTTACCACATCCACCATTTGGGAGGTATCTCTCAAGATCTTTTCCTCTCCTCTTCTTATCTCAGGGGCAGCCTGGGGAACCACCTCCTCCTTCTCAATATCCTCCTCCATCTTGCCTTCTTCTCTCTTCCTTCCCTTCTCTTCCTTCTTCTCATCACCTCGAGCACTCACCGGAAGAAGACAAGGAAAGGAAGGCCTCCTTGCCATAGAAGGAGGAGGGACTGACTTAGTAAGGGGAGCAAGGCCGCAAATCATCAGGGGCATTTTAGTTAGCTCCCTCGCAAGCATAACCCCTACCTTAGGAAGGAAGTGTTCAATGTTCTCATCTTTGAATAGGATCTTCCCTGGGTTGAGGATTTCTCCCACGAGCGTCTAATGCACTACACTCAGCTCCTTCCGCCCTTCAGCCTTTAGAGGCACCCTGACCAGCGAGTCAGAGATGTTCGCCACCTCTGTCACATTCTCCTCATTTGCAAGTCCCTATGCAGACTCAAGAATTTGCACCTGAACCCTGGCAACCTTGGCCTACGGTGTCTCCCCTGATAGAGCTATAGCCAAAGCACAACAATAGTCTCCTCAGCCACTGATCCCGACGACCCATCAGACGGTTCCAAGATTCTCTTCTTCTTCGGAGGAGAGGAGCCGGATGGAGGGCTGCTAGCCCTCTTCTTCTTTAGAGGAAGACCCTACAGAATCTTCCACTTGTCGCTCCCCGCTATCTCTCTAACAAATCTACTCCATTTCTCGTAGGATTTTCAAAAATGTTGGAGGAGAATGCGAATCAGCAGAGCCCTACTCTGACTTTATCCTGACAGGCCTTGGGTAGCGCATCCACTATCGTGATGGTTCACATTCTAGAACCCATATTAATGTTCGCGCCCTGACAATGTGGTGGGCTGATGTTAACATGTGGTTCCAGCGCTGCATCTCGGCCGTACACATGGCGCCATGAGTATTAACCTTTTTATCATTTTTAATATTATTCTTATAGGTCACTAGCCTCGGCCACAAGGATACGGTCAAACCTTGATCCCAACAATTCAAGGCCATTTCCCTGCAAACATCGATAATAATGTGTCTTAGCTACATATATCAGCGTGCCACAATTGCATCATTTCAAACATAATATGCTTCTTTCAGGCACACAAACCAAAGATCTATGTGCTTCAACCATCACAGACCCTTAGAAGAATTACTAGAATCAAGAAATAAAGTTCTCCTTCCACTACTTCCACCTCCTTTGGTGACCGACAGCTGTAGGACCACCAATGCGGACTCAGCAATTAAATATTTTACTCTCTTTCAGCAAACTCGGGCTGAGCTCTACTACCACCTGCTTATAAAAGTCTTTGAACAGGTTTCAGGTGGGAAGGGAGAGGAGGCAGAAAAAAGGGTTGGATCAGCAATGTCTTTATTCTTCTGTCATACTTGTACTAGAGCTTAAGATAAGGAAGCTCTTTCTCTCTTTCTCTCTCTCTCTCTTTTCTTTTCATACTGTACTGGTCTTTACGACCACCCCCTTTCTTTACTACTGAAATTATCTCACTGATCGCCCGATGGACGTAGGGAAACTTCTCCCTAAATCACCTTAAATCTTTGTGTACTATATTGGATGCATATTACTCTTATTTAAGCCTTAATCATCCAGCTTAGCTCTCTGTGTGCTGCCATTTCTCGGGACTCTCTCTCTTTGTGTTTCTCGGGATCCCCTACTACCCACGTCAATAGCGTTAGGGTTAGGCCTTTGGGCTTCGAGCTTCAAGCTTCAAGCTTCTGGCTTTCGACGTCGGGCATCAGGCATCGGGCATTGGGCTTCAGGCTTTGGGCTTCAGGTATCGGGCTATGGGCTTCGGGCTTCAGGTTTCATGTTTTGGCTTTCGAGATGCAGGCTTCATGCTTAAGGCTTTGGGGATTGAACTTCATGCTTTAGTATTGGGCCTTCATTTTGGACTTTAGGTTTCATGTTTTGGCCTTCAAGATGCAGGCTTCATGCTCAAGACTTTGGGGATCGAGCTTCATGCTTCGGTCTTGGGCCTTCATTTCTTAGTTTAGGCTTTAGGCTTGAGCCTTTAGGCTTTAGGCTTTAAGCTTGAGCCTTTTGGTTATGGATTTTAAGGTTTGGGCTAGTGCTAACAAAGTTTCATCTTCGGGGTTAGGGATCCAGGCTTGGGCTCTCAGGTTTCATGCCTCAGACTTCAACTTTGAGGCATTAAGCTTCAAGCTTATGGGTTTCAAGCTTGGGCCTTCAGGGTTGGGTCTTTAGGCTTGGAACTTTGGACTTCAGGCTTAGGCCTTTGGACTTCGGGCTTCGGGCTTCCAACTTTTGTCTTCAAGCTTGGGCCAACGGGCTTTGTGCTTAATGCTTTGCGTTGGGAATTCAAGCTTGGATGCTCAGGCTTCGCGCTTAAGGCATTGAGCTTCAAAATTCAAGCTTTGGGTTTTTGGGCTTCGGGATTTAGGCATTTACCTTGGTCATTCGGGCTTCTAGCTTAAGACTTTGGTCTTCAGGCTTGGGACATCGGGCTTTAGGTTGCACATATCTAGCTTTGAGATTAAGATTGTATGCTTCAGGGTTCAAGCTTTGGGCTTTATTCTTCAAGGATGGGCCTTCGAGCTTCAGGCTTAATGCTTTAGATCATCGAGCTTCGTGCTTCAAGCTTTCGTCTTTAGACCTCGAGCTTTGTGCCTGTGATATCTGGATTCAGCTATAGGCATCCGGCTTTGATCTTCAGATGTAGAACTTTGGCCTTCCAAATTGGGCCAGGGATTTTGGGATTAGGCCTTCAGGATTTATTCTTTAGCCTTGAGGCGTGGGCCTTCAAGGTTCGTACCTTGGACTTAAGCCTTGGGGTTAGGCCATCAGGCTTCGGACTTCCAGCTTTGGGATTCAGCCTTTTGGGAGTCAGAATTTGGGCTTCGGCCTTCGGGCTTCAGGCTTCAACCATCAGGATTCGAGCTTCATGATTAAGGCTTCCGAGATCCAGCTTTGTCCTTCGGGTTTGGGCCTTCTGGGTTTGGGCATTAGCCATTGGTCTTTGGGCTTCAGGCTTAGGCATTTGAGTTTTTAGTTCGAGCTACGGGCTTTGAACTTTGTGGTTTAGGCTTTAGGCTTCGAGCATCATGCATTGGGTATCAGGCTTTGGGTTTCAAACTTTGGGCAAGGGGCATAAGCTTTTGGGCTTGGTCCTTTGGGTTAAGGCTTTGGCCTTAGGGATATAAGCTTCAGTATTCAGGCTTTGGGCTTTGGTCTTCAGGCTTCAGAATTCTGCTTGGGCTTTCCAATTTGGTGGTTCAAGCTGCAAGCTTGGGCCTTCGAGATCCTTCAAAGTTCAGAATTATAGTTTGGGACTTTCAGCTACAGCCTTTGGTGTTCCTGTTTCAAGCTTCAGTCTTCATGTCGAGCTTCAAGCATTAAAATTGGGCCTCGATCTTCAAGATTCGAGCTTGGGCCACTGGATTTTGGCTTTGAGGCTTGGGCTTTCGGGCTTCACGCTTTAAAAGCATGAGCATTAAGGCTTCAGGTTTTGGCTTTCATGCTTCAGGTTTTGGCTTTCATGCTTCAGGTTTTAGGCTTTAGGCTAATGCCGACAAGCTTTGATCTTCAAGGTTAAGGATTCAGGTTTGGGCTCTCAGGCTTCAAGCCTCAGGCTTCGGCTATGAGGCATTGGGCTTCAAGCTTTAGGCTTGGGCTTCAAGCTTTAGGCTTGGGCCTATAGGCTTCAGGCTTTCGCTTTCAAGCTTTAAGCATAAGGCAACGAGCTTTTAGCTTCGGAATTCAAGCTTGGGTCTTTCGGGTTGTGGCTTTGGGCATTAGGCTTAAGCCTTCAAGCTTCGGGCTTCCAACTTTTGCCTTCAGGCTTGGGCCTACAGGCTACAGGCTTTGGGCTTCATGCTTGGGATTGGGACTTCGAGCTTCGTGCTTTGGGCTTTAGGCTTAAAGCTATGAGCTTCCAACTTCGAGATTTAGGCTTCTGGATTTGGCTTTCTGGCTTTGGGCTTTAGGCTTTAGTTTAGCAACTTGGGGCTTCAATCATTCGGGATAGGTATTTGGGCTTAGGCCCCCTAGGTTTGAGCTTTCGCATTTGGGCTTCGGCTATTGGGCTTCAGGATTCGAGTTTAGTCTTTTGTGCCATGGGCTTGAGCCTTCGGGATTTGAACTTCGGGATACATGGTTGGGCTTTAGGGCTATAGGCTTTAGGCTTAGGACTTTGGGCTTCGAGCTTCCAACTCTTGCCATTGTTTTCGAGCTTAGGCTTTCAGGTTTGGCGCTTTAAGCTTCAAGCATGGCTCTTCAAGGTTCGCACGTTGGACTAGCGCCTTAGGCTTTAGGTTTCAGTATTATGACTTTAGGCTTTGGGCTACGGGCTTATGGCTTAAAGCTTCGAGCTCGGGCTTTCGACCTTCAAGCTTCCTGCTAAGACCTTCGAGCTATGGCCTTTGAGCATTGGGCTTCATGTTTTGGCCTTCGGGGTTCAAGCTTAATGCTTCGGGGATTAAACTTCATGATTTAAGATTGGGCCTTTAGGCTTCAGTCTTAGGCTTGAAGCCTAAAGGCCCAAGCTCGATACCCAAAACACGAAGGTTGAATGTCTCAAGTCGCAAGGCCTAAGCCCGAAGCCCTAAGCCCCCAGTTAGAACCCTGAAAGCCCAAGATCAACGCCTAAAAAACGATGCCTGAATGCCCAATCCCGAGGTCCAAGGTCCGGAGACCTACGCCTGAATCACGAAGCCTGAAGTCTCAAGCCTGAATGCAAAAGGGATTCAAGCTTGGGCTCTTTAGTCTTTAGGCTAGTGCCTACAAGCTTTGATCATTGGGGTTAGAGATTCAGGCTTAGGCTCTCAGGCTTCAAGCCTCAGGCTTCGGCTTTGAGGCATTAGGCCTCGAGCTTCAGGCTTAGGACTTTGACTCTTGTCCCTTCATGAGGCATCAGGCTATGCCTTCGGGCTTCTATCTTCATGGTTAGGGATTCGATCTTGGGTGCTCGGGCTTCAAGCTTTGGGCGTTGACTCTTGGCTCTTCAGGATTTAGTCTTAGACTTTTGGTCTTCTAACTTGGGACATTGAGCTTCAGGCTCCAAGGGACGAGCTTGGGCCTTCGAGCTTTAGGCTGCAAGATGAGTCTTTTTGAGCTTGGGCCTTCGAGCTTGGTCCTTTGAATACACCTTAGTTCTCGACCTCTACTGTTATCTGCTACATTCAAAAAGGTCTAAGGTTGTATCATTTTTTCTTATTTCAATCCAAGGGATAAGAAAAAAAAAGAAATATTGTCTATCCAGACATGTCTTTTAATTAATTAAATAATTTAATTAATTAAAAAAATAGCATTTATTTTGAAAAGACACTCTGTTTTAATTAATTAAAGAGTTGTAGTTATTTTGAAAAGGCATGTCTTTTGATAATTTAATTGATTAAAAGTTATTTTGATATAAATAGAAAGAAGAAAACTTTTATATTTTATTAAAGTATATTTTAATATTGACTATATTTCAATTTATAAGAATGGCATAAATATTTGTTATGGTTATATTGAAATGATTTATATTTTATTAAACAAATTTTCAATAATTTATTTCTAACTGAAATGTTTAAAGTCGCTAAACCAACCCCTAAAAGAAAAAAGATGATTAAAAATGATGACACTTATTTATGAAATTTAATACTTGGTCATATTAATATCGATAGGATAAAAATACTAGTAAATTTATCCTGAATTCGTATAGATAAGAGAATCCATATAGATTCTAATTTACTCTTTAATTCTCGAGCTCCGCTATTATTTACAACATTCAAAAGGGTCTGAGATTGAATCATTTTATCTCTTATTTCAATCCAAAGGATAAGAAAAAAAAAGAAATATTGTTTGTCCAGAGGTAAAGCAATCCAACATTGTTTTTCCTTCTAAATATTCCTTTTCTTTTGTTCACTTATCTTGAAATAACAAATTGAGTTTGTATTCTTTATTGGACCATGATTTTCGGGCTTGGGCTTATAGGTTTTGGGCTTTAATCTTCAAATATGGCACTTCAAGGTTCGTACCTTAGGCTTCATATTTTGGGTTTCGGGCTTCAGGCTTTGGGCTTTGGGCTTCAAGCTTTGAGCTTTAGGCTTCAGATTTTGAGCTTCGGGCTTCAGGCTTCAGGCTTTGAGCTTCAGACATCGAGCTTTAGGCATTTCGGCTTCAAGCTTGGGGATTCGGACTTCAGGCTTTAGGCTTTTGGGCGTCGGGCTTCGAGCTCGAGCTATGGGCTTCATGTTTTGGCCTTCAGAATTCAGGCTTCAGGCTTAAGGCATCAGGGATCAAGCTTCATGCTTCGGTATTGGGACTTTGGGCATCGGGCAACGGGCATTGACCTTCAGGGTTTAGGCTTTGGGCATCAGGCATCGGGCAGTGGGAATCAAGTTATGGGATTCGAACATTGGGCTAGGGGAAACAGGCATTGGGCTTGGTTCCTTGGGTCCAGGCTAGGGCCTTGGGCTACAAGCTTCAGTATTTGGGCTTTGGGCTTTGGTCTTCGAGGTTCAATATTCTGACTTGGGCTTTTTGGTTTCATGCTTCAAGATACAAGCTTGGGCTTTTCTAATCCATACATCAAGCTTCAAGCTTCGATCTTTGGGGTTTGGATTTTGGTCGACGGGAGTTCTAATAGTCTGGGACTTTGGTCAACGGGCTAGGGCCTCAGGCTTTAGGATTTTGGCTTGTGTTTTAGGCTTGGGCTTTAAGCTATTGGTTTGGGCTACTAGGTTATAGGATTTAGGTTTTAGGCTATTGATGATAGGCTTTGATCTTTGGGCTTAGGGATTCAGGCTTGACTCTCAGGATTCAAGCCTCGGGCTACGGCTTAGAGGCATTAGGCTTTGAGCTTCAGACTAGAGGCATTGGGCTTTACATTTTGGCTTTCGAGCTTTAGATTTTAGGCTTCAGGCTAGTGCCTTCGGGCTTCGATCTTCTTGGTTTTCTAGTTAGGCTTCGGGCTTCGAGCTTCAAGCTTTGGGCTTTGGGCTTCATGTTTTGACCTTCGGGATGCAGGCTTCATGCTTAAGGTTTTAGGGATCCAGCTTTGTGCTTTGGTCTTAGGCCTTCTGGCTTGGGGCATGGGCCTTTGCGCTTTGGGCTTCGGGCTTCAGAAATTGACCTTCAAGGTTTAGGGTTCAGGCCTTAGACATCGTGCATCGGGTATCATGATTTGAGATTCAAACTTTGGGCTAGAGGAATCAGGCTTCAGACATGGACCTTCAAGCTTTAGTGTTAAGACTTAAGGCTTCGTGCTTTGGTCTTGGGCCTTCTAGATTTGGGCTTGGGCCTCTAGACTTCGAACTTTGGCCTCGGGCATTCGGGCTTTGTGTTGTATCCACTCAACTCAGGCCCTCGTAATTTGAGATGGGGACTCTGGGATTCGGGCTTGGGCTTTTGGGCCTTTTGATCATCATGCTTTAAACTTCAATCTTTGACAATCGAGCTTTGTTCAGCAAGCTTCAAGCTTCGATCTTCGAGCTTCGGGCTTTAGCTTTCTTGTTGGCCTTAGGCCAAAATGCTTGGGCCTTTGGGCTTCACGATTCGGCCCTTAGGTTTCAACTTTAGGCCTTATGGCTTCAGGCTTGGGCTTTGGCCCTTTAGCTTCAAGCTAAAAGAAGGAACTTTTTATTTTATCATATAAGTATATTGTAATAATTACTATATTTCAATTTATAAATGACAAGTATTTGTTGAATAGGAGGTGTATTGATGCGAACATGTATTCCTTGAATATTTTGATCGACATCTTATCAAATAATTTCACGAATGAATTTCAAAGTCCTAAAGACCAACCCCTAACATGCAGTGTCATAGGATGATTAAGGTCGAGGTTAGTGAATTATTTATGATTTAATTATTGTCATATTAGATATCGAGTAGATAAAAATACTTAGTACAATTTATCCTGGAATGTATGATAAGAGAATCCATATAGGGATTCATAATTTACTCTTTAATCTCGAGCTCCGGCTTATATTTACAACAATTCAAAAGGTCTGGAGATTGAATCATTTTATTCTTTCTTATTTCAATCGCAAAGGATAAGAAAAAAAAAGAAAATTGTTTTCAAGATTAAGCAATCCAACATTGTTCTTTCATTCTAAATATTCTTTTTTTTGTTCACTTATCCTTGAAAAACAAATTGAGTTTTATTCTCTGTATTGGACCCATAATTTTTCGCTTGCTATTAGCGTTTTCCTTTATCTTGCAAATATGCACTTCAAGTTCGTACCTTGCTCATATTTTGTTTCCTTCACTTCGATTTCTTCAAGCTTAGCTTACTTCAGATTTGATCTCGCCTTCAGCTTCCAGCCTCTTGACCCTTCAGACCATCGAGTTTAGCATTTTCGGCTTCAAGCTGGGATTCGGACTTTCAGGCTTTAGCTTTGGGCATCAGGCTTCGAGCTCGAGGCTATGGCTTCATGTTTTGGCCTTCAGAATTAAGGCTTCAGGCTTAAGGCATCAGGGATCAAGCTTCATGCTTCGGTATTGGGACTTGGGCTTTTGAGCATTTGGCTTCATGCTTTGTATTTTAGGCTTTGGCATTTGGCCATAGAGTTTGAAACTTTGGGATTTAAGTCTTTTGCCTTCGGGCTTTGAGCACAAAGCTTTAGCCTTCGGGATTCAAACTTCCGTTAAAGGACTTTGGGCTTAGATTTTGAGCTTCAGACTCTGAACCCTAAACCCCGAACCATGATGCCCCAAGCCCGAATGCTCTAGTGCAAAGATTAAACTTGAAAGGCCCGAGCCCAAAGCCCAATGCTCAAGAGCGAAAGCCCAAAAGCTAAAGGATGAAAGCCCAAGCCAGAAGCCTGAACATTTGAAGGCCCATGCTTAAATCCTGTAGCCTATAACCTGAAGTTTGAAGTCCGAAGCCTGAAGCCTGAAGCCCAACGCCCAAATGCCAAATTCCGAAGCTTGTAGCAAGAAGTTCGAAGCCTAAATTGTCAAGCAGGTAGCCCCAAGCCCCAAGCCTGAAGTCCCATGCCTTAAGCTTGAAGCTCGAAGCTTGCTTCCTAAAACTTGATGCATAAAGCATGAAGCTCATGGCCTGAGGCCTGATGCCCGATACCCAAAAGTCTAAGGTTGATGTCTTCAGCTCAAAATCCAAAGCCCAAAGCGCGAAGGCACGTGCTTGAAGCCTAAAGTAAAGGCTTGAAAGCCCAACCCTAAATCCCAAACTCTAAAGGCCCAAGTCTGAATCATGTAGCAAGAAATTTGTAGCCCAAAACTTAATGCCTAAAGGACCGAACTCGAAGCCCGAAGGCCCAAGCTCGAAGCCCGAAGTATTTAGCATTCGAGCTTCGAACTTAAGCCTTCAAGTTTAGGCCTTCTGGCTTAGAGCTTAGGACTTCAAGCTTAGGTCTTTAGGCTTCTGGCTTTAGCCATCAGCCTTTGAGCTTCGGGCCTCGGCCTTTAAGCTTCAGTTTTAAGGTTGGGCTTTGGCCTTTTAATCTCAGACATTAGGCTTGGGCCTTTGGACTTTGGGCTTTTAGTTCAGGACTTGTGGCTACAGGCATGGGCTTTCGGACTTTTGGCTTCAGGTTTAAGAATTTGGGCTTCTAGCTTTGGCTTGCGGCCTTCGAGCTTCAGGCTTCGGGCTACGGTCTTCAAGCTTGAATGCCAAACACTGTAAAACAAAAATCGAAGCTCAAATCCTAAAGCTTCAGAATTAAAGGCCAAAGTCCTAAGTTTAAAATACAAAGCATGAAGCCTAAAGCCTAAATGCCTAAGCCCAAAGCTTGAAACCCAAAGAACAAAAGCACATGCCCGAAGCTTGAATCCTGATGGCCTAAGCCTGAAGCTTGAACCCTCTATGTGCAAGCATGAAGACCAAAGCCCGAAGACTGTATCCCGAAGCCTGAAGCTCGAAGGCCGATGGTCGAAGCTAGAAGCCTAAATACTTAACCATGAAGCCAAAATCCGAAAGCCCAAGCACGAACCCACAAGACATAATCTTGAAACC
>KZ451977.1:939797-954466 GCA_002786265.1 Apostasia shenzhenica
CTTGGGCTTTTGAGCATTTGGCTTCATGCTTTGTATTTTAGGCTTTGGCATTTGGCCATAGAGTTTGAAACTTTGGGATTTAAGTCTTTTGCCTTCGGGCTTTGAGCACAAAGCTTTAGCCTTCGGGATTCAAACTTCCGTTAAAGGACTTTGGGCTTAGATTTTGAGCTTCAGACTCTGAACCCTAAACCCCGAACCATGATGCCCCAAGCCCGAATGCTCTAGTGCAAAGATTAAACTTGAAAGGCCCGAGCCCAAAGCCCAATGCTCAAGAGCGAAAGCCCAAAAGCTAAAGGATGAAAGCCCAAGCCAGAAGCCTGAACATTTGAAGGCCCATGCTTAAATCCTGTAGCCTATAACCTGAAGTTTGAAGTCCGAAGCCTGAAGCCTGAAGCCCAACGCCCAAATGCCAAATTCCGAAGCTTGTAGCAAGAAGTTCGAAGCCTAAATTGTCAAGCAGGTAGCCCCAAGCCCCAAGCCTGAAGTCCCATGCCTTAAGCTTGAAGCTCGAAGCTTGCTTCCTAAAACTTGATGCATAAAGCATGAAGCTCATGGCCTGAGGCCTGATGCCCGATACCCAAAAGTCTAAGGTTGATGTCTTCAGCTCAAAATCCAAAGCCCAAAGCGCGAAGGCACGTGCTTGAAGCCTAAAGTAAAGGCTTGAAAGCCCAACCCTAAATCCCAAACTCTAAAGGCCCAAGTCTGAATCATGTAGCAAGAAATTTGTAGCCCAAAACTTAATGCCTAAAGGACCGAACTCGAAGCCCGAAGGCCCAAGCTCGAAGCCCGAAGTATTTAGCATTCGAGCTTCGAACTTAAGCCTTCAAGTTTAGGCCTTCTGGCTTAGAGCTTAGGACTTCAAGCTTAGGTCTTTAGGCTTCTGGCTTTAGCCATCAGCCTTTGAGCTTCGGGCCTCGGCCTTTAAGCTTCAGTTTTAAGGTTGGGCTTTGGCCTTTTAATCTCAGACATTAGGCTTGGGCCTTTGGACTTTGGGCTTTTAGTTCAGGACTTGTGGCTACAGGCATGGGCTTTCGGACTTTTGGCTTCAGGTTTAAGAATTTGGGCTTCTAGCTTTGGCTTGCGGCCTTCGAGCTTCAGGCTTCGGGCTACGGTCTTCAAGCTTGAATGCCAAACACTGTAAAACAAAAATCGAAGCTCAAATCCTAAAGCTTCAGAATTAAAGGCCAAAGTCCTAAGTTTAAAATACAAAGCATGAAGCCTAAAGCCTAAATGCCTAAGCCCAAAGCTTGAAACCCAAAGAACAAAAGCACATGCCCGAAGCTTGAATCCTGATGGCCTAAGCCTGAAGCTTGAACCCTCTATGTGCAAGCATGAAGACCAAAGCCCGAAGACTGTATCCCGAAGCCTGAAGCTCGAAGGCCGATGGTCGAAGCTAGAAGCCTAAATACTTAACCATGAAGCCAAAATCCGAAAGCCCAAGCACGAACCCACAAGACATAAACTTGAAACCCGAAAGCCGAATGCCGAAACACAAAGGCCCAAGCATGAAGGCCCAAGCCCAACCAAAAAGCCAGAGCCCCCAAAGCTCGAATCCCGAAACTCAAAGGCTGATGGCCAAAGCAAAAGCCTAAACTCGAAGGCCCAAGTCCGAAGCTCGAATGCTAAAGCCCGAAGCCCGAAGGCTCAATATCAGAAGGACAAAGACCCAAGACCGAGCCTGAAAGCATGAATGTCGAAGCTCAAACACAAAGTTTAAGGCCCAAATTCCAAAGACCAATCCTATAGCTTGAATACCCAAGCACAATTCCGAAGCCTAATGCTTAACTCCCAAAGCCTGAATGCCCATGCTCAAAGTCCGAAGCTTGAAGCCTAAACATTGATGGCCCAGGCCCAAAGCTCATCGCCCAAAGCCCAAAATCTAAAGCCCGAGTCCAGAATCTTATAGCACAAACAACAAAGTCTGAAGGCCAAAGGCCAAAGGCCAAAGGCCCAATGTCGAAGCCTAAAGCCAAATGGTCTAAGCTAAAAGCCATAGCCTGAAGACCGAAGGATGAAACAAATAGTTCAAAGGCCAAAGCTTGAATCCTGAACCCCAAACACCAAAAGTCTAAGCTCGAAGCTTTAATCCCAAAGATTCAAACTCAACGGCCAAAGGCCCAAGCCCAAAGTACAATGCATCAATCCTAAAACCCAAATGCCCAAATCTAAAGCTTGAAGCCCAAAGTGCAAAATCCCATGCCTGAAGCTCGAATCCCGATAGCCAACGCTTGAACTCTATTTGTGCAAGCATGAAGACTAACGCCCGAAGACCGTTGCTCGAGGCCCGAAGCTGGAAGGCTGAAGGCTATTGGCCAAAGCTAAAAGCCCAAAGACTGCTTTAGGCTTTGGGCTACGATCTTCAAGCTTGCACATAAAGGGTTCAAGCATCAGGCTTAAGCCATCATGATTCGAAATTCAGGCATGGTCTTTTGCGCTTCAGACTTCAAATCTCAGGCTTGGGCATTTGGGCATTAGGCTTCAGGCTTTATCTTTTAGGCCTTAGTTTGAAGATTCGGGACTTGAGCTTTAGACTTCGGGCATAGACTCTCAGTATTTGAGGTTCAAGCTTTGGAGTTCGGCCTTTGAACTTTGGGCTTCAGGATTCAAGCTTTGGCCTTCGGTCTTTGGACTTGGGCTTCCAAGCTTCAAGCTTCAGGCCTTTAAGCTTTTGGCTTTAGGCTTTAGGCTTCGAGCTTTGCTATTGCAATTTTGATCTTCGGGCTTTAAGCCTTCTAATTGTAAGCATTGGCCTTCAGTCATCGGGATTTGGGCGTAAAACTTCAAGCTTTAAGCTTCCAGCATAACCCTTTGGTCTTTGGTCTGACCTTTTGGGCTTGGGATTTTGGATTCGAGCTTCGAGCTTCATGCTTGAAGCTTTGGGCAATAGTCTTCTAGCTTGCACATGGAGGGTTCAAGCATCCGGCCAAGGCGATAGGATTTGAGCTTGAGGCATGGGCTTTTGCTCTTTGGGTTTCAAATTTAAGGCTTGGGAATTTGGGCATTAAGCTTTAGCCTTTGGCCTTAGAGTTTGAAGCGTCCCTTTACCTACACTCTTCCTGATATTGTGCACCATGTTTCCAAACATCAAGTTGCATTGCCCATTTTATTCTCAACTAATCGTCATTCGATGTTTCACCTATCTAGCATAACATCGTCCACGATGATAATTAGTTTTTGGTACCTTTTAACTTTAGATTTTACCATTGGCTTTATAAATTCATAAAATTTCTACTCTTTCCTTTCTAATCTTTTACTATTTTTTTCAAACAAAAGAGAAAGGAGACAAAAGAAGGAAAACAATAAACAAGATTCATCTAGAGCAAGTTTTCAAAGAAATATTTTCTATTCATAATAAAACTTGTTACAAATCTCATTTTTTTACTCTTACATATTTCTCTATTGAGTACAGGATATGAAATGGAATCAAAGAAAAATACAAGGCTTTAGAACATAGACAGTTAGGGTTATAGTGTAAATCCCAAATATAAGAAAAACCTCCCATTGAGATTGACCTATACCACACCTCATCAGAACAACATACCCTCCAAGGTCTTTTCGGAGCTCCCTCTTCTCTAATTGCTCCTTCAAACGTATTGATGATGAGTCTGAGGATAAGAAAGAAAGGAAGGAAGCAAATCATTCCCAGCCCTTGGGGTGATCTTGTTGCTACACTTCAGAAGTACTTTGGCCTTCATCAGGACCTTTGTGGGGAGAGACGAGCTGATAACCCCATCCAGCATAGGCACCTGTAGGGGGAATCTCCCCTGAACCATGGCTACCAAAGTCAAAAACTTGTCTGGACCTTGGAGCAATAGAAATGAAGAACGATTGGACCTCTGATGTTTTTCTAGTTTAGAATACTAACATCAACCAGTGTTTGTAGGAGAACATCGAAGGCTGCTTGGCTCTTCACAAGGTGACCTACGGCTGAGGCGCTAACAATGTTCACTGCTGTCTTCACTGCCTCCTCTAGGTCCTCTATACATCGCCCCCTCCATCCCATGCCATTATCTATCAAGGCACGCATAGAGCGTATCTCAGACTTCAGTAGCTCATCCTGGCGATGGGTTTTGAAGGCCATTTGCTTTGCCTTGGACTTTACTTCCTTGGCATCCATGACCTCATCCTTGAACCTATTTCTCTCTCTTCTCAAAGCTTCTTTTTCATCATCTAACTCCTTTATTCTTTTCTGGAGATCGTTGATATAGGCAAAATAGGCCTAGCCTTTGTCCAACATAGTGCTGTGGAACTCTCCCCTCACAACCTCGACTTTGCCTGCCCATTCCGCATTCTTAAGAGTTAAAGAGGTCAACTTCTCCTCCAAGTCGTGCAACCTTTTAACTCCTTATCCTGGCTAGTTCGGGATTGTTCTGTGCCCGGCGCCAAAGCCCTCTCCAGCTCTGCTATTCTCTTAAGATAGCGTATTTTTCCCTACTCAATCTTTTTATTTATATTATTTACCATTTCCACTATTTGGGAAGTGTCTCTTAAGATCTTTTCCTCTCCTCTTCTTATCTCAAAAGCAGCCCAGGGAACCACCTCCTTCTTCATAATAGCCTCCTCCATCTTGACTTTTTCTCTCTTCCTTCCCTTTTCTTCCTTCTTCTCACCACCTCCAGCTCTCGCCGAAAGAAGACAAGGAAAGGAAGGCCTCCTTGCAATAGAAGGAGGAGGAACTGACTTACCAAGGGGAGTAGGGATGCAAACCACCAGGGGCGTTTTTGATAGCCCCCTCGCATGCGTAATCCCTACCATAGCAAGGAACTGCTCAATGTTGTCATCTTTGAATAGGATCTTCCCTGGGTTGAGGCTTTCTCTCACGAGCATCTGATACACTACAGTCAGCTCCTTCTGCCTGCAGCCTTCAGAGGCACCTTGACTAGAGAGTCAGAAATGTTCACCACCTCCACTACCTTCTCCTTTATTGTAGGTCCCTGTGCAGACTCCAGAGTTTGCATCAGAGCCCTGGCAAGCTTGGTCGACGGCATCTCCCCTGATGGAACTATAGTCGAAGCCCCTACTTCTTCTTTCCAAAGCACCACAACAGTCTCCTCAGCCGTTGATCTTGGCGACCCATCAGACGGTTCCAAGATTCTCTTCTTCGAAGGAGGAGAGGAGCCAGATGGAGGGCTGCTAGCCCTCTTCTTCTTTAGAGGAAGACCCGATAGAATCTTCCACTTGTCGCTCACAGCCATCCCTTTAACAAATATACCCCATTTCTGCAGGATTTTTAGAAATGGTGGAGTAGAATGCGAATCGGCAGGGCGCCACTCCGACTTTATTCTGACAGGCCTTGGGTAGCACATCCACCATCTCAATGGTTCATATTCTAGGACCCACATTAATGTTCGTGCCCTGACAATGTGAGGGGCTGATGTTAACACGTGGTTCCAGCGCTGCATCTCGACCATACATGTAGCGCCATGGATGTTAACCTCTTTATATTTTTATTATTTTTCTTGCAGGTCGCCAGCCTCGGGCATAAGGATACGGTCAAACCTCGATGCCGATGATTCAAGGCCATTTCCCTGCCAATTTTGATAACAATGTGTCTTAGCTACATTTGTCAGTGTGCCACGACCTCATAATTTTCAACACAACATGCTTCTTCTAGGCACACAAACCAAAGGTCCGCATGCTTCAGCCATCACAGACCCCTTGTAGGTCACCTTGTGAAGAGCCAAGCAGCCTTCGATGTTCTCCAACAAACACTAGTTGATGTGAGTATTCTAAACTAGAAATACATCAGAGGTCTAGTCGTTCTTCCTTTCTATTGCCCCAAGGGTCCAAACAGGTTTTTCGATACTGGTAGCCATGGTTCAGGGGATATTCCCCCCACAGGTGCCTACGCCGGATGGGGATATCAGCTCGTCTCTCCTCGCAGAGGTCCTGATGAAGGCCAAAGTACTTCTGAAGCATAGCAACAAGATCACCCCAAGGGGTGGGAATGATTTGCTTCCTTCCTTTCTTTCTTATCCTCAGACTCATCATCAACACGTTTGAAGGAACAATCAGAGAAGAGGGAGCTCCGAAAGGCTTGGGCTTTCGACCTTCAGGCTTCGGGCCTTTAGACTTTAGGCCTTCAAACTTGTGGATACGGACATGGTCCTTCGGGCTTAAGAATTTGGGCTTCTATCTTTAGCCATCGGCCTTCGACCTTCAAGCTTCAGGCTTCAGGCTACGGTCTTCAGGCTTCGGTCTTCAGCATGCACATAAAAGGTTTTAAACTTCAACCATGGGCCATCAGGATTCGAACTTCAAGCTTGGGCTTTTAGGCTTTAGGCTTCAAATTTCAGGCTTGGGCTTTTGAGCATTAGGCTTCATGCTTTGTATTTCAGGCTTTGGCTTGGGCCTTCAGACATTTTTTTTAAGAACCCTTACACGGAGGCGGGGGATCTTATTCATCCAGCCCCCTACTGACAAATAAGAGTCCTAGATACAAGCTAAGTAATAAAAGGTAAATAAGGAGTACTAACTCCCTTACATAAAAAGAAGGACAAAAGGAGTCAAACAGAAGTAGCCAAACATCCTCCAGCTCTGAAACCAGCTAAGCAAATGAGAAGCTCAAAACCAACAGCCGTAAAAGCCAAAATAATGTAAGAAAAACTATTGCAGCCATCAGAGAAATAAGCAGTCCATCTACAATAACCAAACAAAAAGAAAGACCACCACAAAAGAAAAACTGCTAGCCATTCAAGGGAAGTAGTCATCCTGTCACAGCAATTGACACAGTAGCAAGAAATTGAGAGAAACTGCAGCTTAAGGAAGCTGCAACAAAAACCTGCAACCCTCTAAATCGGAGATCATGTAAAGGAACAAGGAAAAACAAAGATAAGAAGGAGTATAAGCAACAAGAAAGTCAACAACAAGAAAGACAGAGTTTAAGACAAACATTAGCCAAAACAGAAAAGGAAAGCAGAAAAAACAGCAACCAGAAAAATTGTGACAATAAGAGAGAGCAGCAATCATTAGTAGTCAAACTAAAACAACCAAAAAAGAAATAATAACTTGGAAAAAACATCAAAGGAAGAAAAGGCAACTCCCTGTATTCACCAGCTCCAGACTGCAGAAAACCTCCCTCCCAAGAAAGGAAGGCTAGGCGAAAACAAAAGGAATGTAGGGAGGTCTAGTCATCCAAACTGTCAGCTGCAATAAGAAAAAACTTCAGCCAATGAAGCAAGAATCGCAGCAGCCAAAGTTCAATGTAGCTAATTAAGAAATGAAGCTGCAGCAGACCAAACTGCAGCAAACTGCAGCACAGCAACCCATAACAATCTTGAAAATAGCCTGTAGTAGAAGCAGCAACCAGCAAACTCAACAACAAGCAGCCAGCCGCAAACAGACCCAAGGGGCTTGGGCCTTCAGACTTTTGGCTTCGGGTTTAAGAATTTAGGCAGCTAACTTCGGCCATGAGCCTTCAGCCTTTGAGATTTAGGCTTCAAGCTATGGTCTTCGGACGTCAATTTTCAAGCTTGCACATAGTGGGTTCAAGCTTCAGGCTTAGGCCATCAGGATTTGAGCTTCAGGCATGGGCATTTTCGGTTTGGGCTTTAAGCTTTAGACGTGGGCATTTGAGCTTTAAGCTTTAGGCTTGGGCATTTGGGCTTTAGGCTCTGGTCTTTGGGCACACATCAGGATTTTCAAGCTTGCAAATTTTGGGGCTTGAGGTTTTGGCCTTTGGGCTTAGTCCTTTAGACTTTAGGATTCAAACTTGGTCCTATAGGCTTCAGGAAAGCGCATTCGAATGTTGAACTTTGAGCTTTGGAATTAAGCCTTTATGCTTTAGGCCTGGGCATTCAGGCCTTAAAATTCAAGCTTAGATCTCAGGCCTTTAGGCTTTAGGATCTAGGCTTGTGCCTTTAGGCTTTGGGCTTCAAACTTCGTGCTTCAATTTTCGGGCAATAGGCTTAAGGCTTTAGGCTTTAGGCTTAGGCCTACGGGATTCGGCCTCGAGCCTTGTGCCTTTAGGCATGAGCTTTTGGGGTTTAGGCTTAAGCCTTCAGGCTTGTGGCTTCTGGCTTTGAGCTTGGACATTCAAGTTCCGGGCACCAGGCCTTGGGCTTGGGCTTTGGGCTTCTGGCTTGGGCCTTCGGGCTTACATCTTCGGGCTTGGGCCTTTACGCTTCAAGCTTCGAGCTTCATCCTTTGGCTTTCAGGCTTTGAGCTTAGAGCTCAGGCCATCATTCTTTGGGTTTCAGTGTTCATGCTTAGGCCTTCAGGCTTTAGGCTTCGGCCTTCAGGCTTTAGGCTTAGGCCTTCAGAATTTGGGCATAAGCTTTTGTGCTTCGATCTTTTGCTTCGGGCCTTCAGGCATCAAGCCTTAGGCTTTGGGCATTAAGTTTTGTACTTACGAATTTTGGCCTTCAGGGTTCAGGCTTCAAGCTTGGGCCTTTGATTTCAGGCTTCAAGCTTGGGCCTTTAGTTTCAAGCTTCGTGCTTCAAGCTTGGGCCTTTAGGCTTTAGGCTTCAGTCTCGGGTCTTTAGACCTCAGGCTTTGGCTTTCAAGATTCACATTTCAGAGTTTAGGCTTGCACCTTTAGGGTTTGATCTTTAGGGTTAAGGATTCGAGCTTGGGCTCTCAGGCTTCAGGCTTTAGCTTTTGTGCTCTTTGATTCAGGCTTAGGCCTTTGGGCATTTATCTTAGGCCTTTAGGCTTCAGGCTACAGGCTTTTTCTCTTCGCAATTAAGGCTTGGGCCTTTAGGGTTCGGACATCAAGCTTTGGGTTCAAGCTTTGGGCTTCGGGCATTCTTCTTTAGGCTTCATGCTTGGGTATACATGCTTCGGGTTTGGAGCTACAAGCTTTGGGTTTCAGGTTTAGGGTTTGGGACTTCAAGTTTTGGTATTTTGGCTTGGGCCTTTGTACTTTAGACTATGCGAATAGGCTTTTGGGCTTTTAGCTTTGTGCTTTCAGCTTGAGCAACCGGGCTTCGAGCTTTGAGATTAGACCTTCAACCTACTGGCTTCTAGCTAAGGGCTTTGGACTTCGAGCTTTGGCCTTCAAGATTAGATGTTCGGCCATCGACATTCAGGTTTTGGTGTTCATCCTTTGACCTTTAGGCATGAGCCTTCAAGCGTTGGGTTTTGGGGACACACTTCTACGATTTGGGCTTAAAAATGGGCCTTCGGGCTTCAGGCTATGGGCTTTAAGCTTTGGCCATCGGCCTTCGAGCTTCAGGCTTTACATAAGCCTTCGAGTTTAGGCCTTATGGCTTAGAGCTCAAGCCTTCAAGATTTTTGCTTCAAGATTAGGCCTTTAGGCTTTTGTCTTTTGCCATCAGCATTTGAGCTACGGGCTTTGGGCTTTGTGCTTTGGGCTTCGTGCTTTGGGCTTTAGCTTTTTGGTTGGGCTTGGGCCTTTATGCTTGAGCCTTTGGGCTTTAGGTTTCGAGTTTAGGCCTTATGGCTTCCGGCTTGGGCTTCAGGCATTTGGCTTCAGGCTTAAGAATTTGGGCATCTAGCTTCGGCCATCAGCCTTTGGCCTTTTAGCTTTAGGTTTTGGAAATGATTTTCTTGCTGAATTCCGTCTTCTAGTTTGCACATAGAGGGTTCAACCCATGAAGATCGAAATCAAAAGGCACTAGCTTGAAGCTTAAAACCTAAAGCCCGAAAGCCAAAGGGTGAAGTCTTAGGCCCATGCCTGAAGCTTGAAGCTTAATGCCTAAAAGTTGAAGCCTGAGGCTTGAAACCTGAGAACCCAAGTCTGGGTCCCTAACCATGAAGATCAAACTCTGTCAGCACTAGCCTAAACCTTAAAACTCGTAGCCTAAAGGCTCAAGCCTAAAGCCTGAAGTCAAAAATGAAGGCCCAAGACAGAAGCGTGAAGCTTAATCCCCAAAGCCTTAAGCATGAGGCCTACACCTCGAAGGCCAAAACATGAAACTTGAAGTCCGAAATGAAGGCCCAAGACCAAAATTTGAAGTTTGATCCCCAAAGCCTAAAGCATGAAGCCTGCATCTCGAAGGCCAAACCATGAAACCTGAAGCCCGAAGCCCATAGCCGGATACGCGGAGCCCGAAGCCCGAAGGCCGAAGCCCGATGCCCGATGCTTGATGCCGGAAGCTAGAAGCTCGAAGCCCAATGCCCGAAGGTCGAAGCCCAATGGCCTAACCCTAAAGCTGTTGATATGGGAAGTAGAGGATCCCGAGAAACACAGAGAAAGTGAGTGTCGAGAAATGGCAGCATGCAGAGAGCTATGCCTGACGATTAAGGCTTAAATAAGAGTAATACGCATTCAAAACAACAAATAGAGATTTAAGGTGATTCAGAGAGAAGATCTCTTACGTCCAATGGGCGATCAGCAAGGTAATTTTAAAAGTAAAGAAAGAGGGTGGTCATAAAGATCAGTACAATATGAAAAGAAAAGAGAGAGAGAGAGAGAGATAAAGAGCTTTCTTATCTCAAGCTCTAGTACAAGTTGACAGAAGAATAAAGATGTGGCTGATCCAACCCTTTTTCCTGCCTCCTCTCCCTTCCCACCTGAAGCCTGTTCAACGGCTTTTGTAGGTAAAAGCCAGTAGAGCTCAGCCCGAATTTGCCGAAAGAGGGTAAAATATTCAATTCCTGAGTCCGCATTGGTGGTCCAACTGCTGTCGGTCACTGAAGGAGCTGAAAGTAGTGGAAGGAGAACTTTATTTCTTGATTCTAGTAATTCTTTTAGGGGTCTGTAATGGCTGAAGCACACGAACCTTTGGTTTGTGTGCCTGGAAGAAGCATACTGTGTTGGAAATAATGAGGTCATGGCATGCTGACAAATGTAGCTAAGACATATTGTTATCAATATTTGTAGGAAAATGGCCTTTAATTGTTGGGATTGAGGTTTGACCGTATCCTTATGGCCGAGGATGGCAACCTACAAGAAAATTAATAAAAATGATAAATTGGTTATTACCCATGGCGCCATGTGTACGACCGAGATGCAGCGCTGGAATCACGTGTTAACATCAGCCCCCTACATTATCAGGGCATGAACATTAATGTGGGTCCTAGAATGCGAACCGTCGCGATGGTGAATGCGTTGCCCAAGGCCTGTCAGGATAAAGACGCTCCGCGGTGCCCTGTCGATTCACATTCTCCTCCACCATTTTCAAAAATCCTGCAAGAAAGGGAGTAGATTTGTTAGAGAGATGACTAGAAGCGACAAGTGGAAGATTTTGTCGAGTCTTCCTCAGAAGAAAAAGAGGGCTATCAGCCTTCCATCTGGCTCCTCTTCTCCGAAGAAGAAGAGAATCTTGGAACTGTCTGATGGGTTGCCAAGATTGGCGGCTGAGGAGACTCTTGTGGTGCTTCGGGAAGAAGTAGCAGGGGCTCCGACTATAGTTTCATTAGGGGAGACGTTGTCGGCCAAGGTTGCAGGGCTTTGGTGCAAACTCTGGAGTTTGCACAGGGACCTGCAATAAAGGAGAAGGCGGTGGAGGTGGTAAACATCTCTAACTCTCTGGTCAAGGTGCCTCTGAAGGCTGAAGGGCAGAAGGAGCTGAGTGTAGTGCATCAAACGCCCAATGCCCAATGCCCAATGCCTGAAGAAGAAATTCGGAATCTTATAGCCCTAAGTATAGAGTGCGAAGGCTGAAGGGCTAATCTCGAAGTCTAGAGCTCATGCCCGAAGACCGAAGCCCAATGACCGAAGACCGAAGCCCAATGACCGAAGGCCTAAGCTTGAATCCTAAAGCCCAAAGTTTGAAGCCCAACCCTGAAGCTTGAATCCCAAATACTGAAAGACTATGCCCTGAGCCTGAAGCCCGAAGCTTAAATCCCAAAGCTTCAAACGCTAAGGCCAAAGGCCAAAGCCTAAAATACAAAGCATGAAGCCTAATGCCAAAATGCCCAAACCTAAAATTTGAAGCTCAAAGCGCAAAAGCCCACGCCTGATGCTCTAATCCTGATAGCCTAGCCTAAAGCTTGAACCCTCTATGTGCAAGCTTGAAGACCACAACCCGAAGCTTAAAGCTCGAAGCTCGAACCCCAAAGCCGAAACCGCAAGCCCAAAGGCATACGCCAAATGGCGAAAGCCGAAAGCCTGAAGTCTTATCCCCAAATCCCGATGACCTAAGGCCCAAGACTGCAACCTGAAGGTCCAAGATTGATGTCTGAATCCTAAAGCACAAAGACCGAAATTGCATCACCAAAGCTCAAAGGTTCATGCCCAAAGACTAGAACATGAAGCCCAAAGTTTGAAAGCCAAGCTTAAAGCCCAAATATTGAAGCTTAAATCTCAAAGCCCGAAGGCCCAAGCTCAAAATCTGAAGCTTGACGCCTAAACATCGAAGGCCCTAGCCCAAAGATCAATACCCAAAGCCCAATGCCCAATACCTGAAGCCAGAATCTAGAATCTTATAGCCTGAAGCACAGAGTGTGAAGGCCAAAGGGCCAATCTCAAAGCCAAAAGCCTAAAGCCTAAAGCCGAAAGCTTAAAGCCCAAAGCTTGATGCCGGAAAGCCCAAGCTCGAAGACCCAATCCCAATGGCCAAAGGCTTAGCTAAGCTTGAACCCTAAAGCCTGAACTTAGATGGCCTAACCTTAAAACCTGAACCCCAAATACTGCAATACTGTGTTCGGAGCCCGAAGCTAAAATCCTGAAGTTTTAAACTCTAACGCCAAAGGCTAAAGCCTAATAGGAAATGATTGATCAAGGATAGTGAAACCAAAGACCAAAGGGTTATGCTGGAAGCTTAAAGCTTGAAGTTTTACACCCAAATCCCGATGACAGAAAGCCCATGCTTACAACCAGAAGGCCTAAACCCCAAAGACCAAAATTGCAATAGCAAAGCTCGAAGGTCCATGCCCAAAGCCTAGAAGATGAAGCCCAAAATTAGTAAGCCAAGCTTAAAGCCCGAAGCCTCAAGCTTAAATCTAAAAGCCCAAAGTCCCAAGCTCGAAGTTCGAAACTCGAAGACTAAACATCGAAGGCCAAAGCCTAATGCCTAAAGCCTAAAGCCCAAAGCCAAAAGCCAAAGCCCAAAGCCAAATGGCCAATGCCTGAAGGCTGAATCCAGAATCTTATAGCCCGAAACACAGAGTGCAAAGGCCAAAGGGCCAATGTCGAAGCCTAAAGCCTCAAGCCTAAAGGCCCAAAGCCAAATCCCTAAAAGCCCAAGCCCAAAGACTGAAGCCCAATGACCAAAGGCTTAAGCTTGAATCTTGAAGGCCGAAGTTCGAAGGCGCAACCCCGAAGGCTGAACCCCGCTGATGGCCTAAGCCTGAAGCTTGAACCCTTTAAGTGCAAGCTTGAAGACAAAAGCCCAAATACCGTAGCCCAAAGCCTGAAGCTTGAAGGCCGAAGGCAGATGGCTGAAGCTAGAAGCCCAAATTCTTAAGCTTGAAGCCAAAAATCTGAAGACCCATGCCCGTAAAGCTCGAAATCACAAACCCAAAGCTTAAGTCCCAAATTTTGAAGCCCAATCCCATTGCCCGAAGGCTCAAGGACAACTCCCAAAGTTAAAGCTCAAATTGTAAAGCCCAAAATCTAAAGCACGGAGCCCAAAGGCCAAAATCGGAAGGCCAAAGCCCAAAAATTAAAGCCCAAACCACTGAAAACATAGCCTAAATGTTGAAGCCTGCTGACCTAATCCTAAAGGCCAAAGCTCGATTGATGAATGCCTAAGCCTGAAGCCCAAGGCCAAAGGATCAGGCCCAAAACAAAACACCCATGTTGGAAGCCTAAAGCTTGAAGTCCTAAGTCCAAATCCCGATGACTGAAAGCCCAAGCCCACAACTGGGAAACTTAAAGCTTGACGTTGTAAGCCAAAATCCTGATGACTGAAAGCCCATGCCCGCAACTTTAAGGCCCAAGCTTGATACCTGAATCCTAAAGCCCGAACATCGAAATTACAATAACAAAGTTCTAATGTCCATGCCCAATGCCTAGAACCTAAAGCCCAAAGTTTGAAGGCTAAAGCCTAATGCTTATATCTCAAAGCTTGAATGCCCAAGCTCGATGTCCAAAGCTCAAAGCCTAAAGGTCGAAGGCCCAGGCCCAAAGATCAATGCCCAAAGCCCAAAGCCAAATGCCTGAAGCCCAAATCCAAAATCTTATACCCCAAAGCACAAAGTGTAAATACCAAAGGGCCATTGTTGTGCCAATGTTTGGCCAATGTCGAAGCCTAAAGCCTAAAGCCTAAAGCCAAAAGCTTAAAGGCCCGAAGCCTGAAGCCTGGAAGGCCAAGTCCAAAGAACGAAGGCCTAAGCTTGCATCCCGAAGCCTAAAGTTCAAGGGCCCAACTGTTGAACCCTTTGATTTTGATGACCACAATTAATTTAGTTGTTTTAAACTAATCCTTTTGTTTAGTGTGTTAACAGGTTGCATTATCTCATTTGAGGATTTAGTCTCAATTAAAGTCCAGAGAAAAGCAGGATCTCACTGGAATTTTTACTATTTTCTTTTTTAGGACAATTATGTGAGCATGTGCATATTTGCCAAGATTTTTACTCGACTTTTTCCTTTTGGTTTTCTAGTTAAGAAAATCTTATTTTTTCTTTCGTATTTATTGTGATTGGTTATTTAAGCAAAAATCTCTTCAACCTATTTATGTTAAGAAATTTGAATTGAGAGTGTAGCTCACTCAATCTATTGATTTGAGTTTGAAGCTTAACTCAAAGTTTAATACTTATCATATATTAGGTTAAAAGTTGGTTTAGCTTAAACACATTCTCATGCCTATGATAGATCCCT
>KZ451977.1:961682-973781 GCA_002786265.1 Apostasia shenzhenica
TTGTTGTGCACAACTACTCTGGCTAAAGCATCAATTACTAGATTATGGTATTGATTTAAGCCATATACCTATCAAATGTGACAACACTAGTTCCATATGTTTAACCAAGAATCCTATTCAACACTCACGAACTAAACACATAGAAATTCGACATCATTTTATTCGTGATCATGTTGAAAAAGGTGATATCTCTTTGGAATATGTTCCCACTAGTTTACAACTTGCTAATATCTTTACCAAGCCATTTCATGAGGATAGATTTAACTTCATAATTAGAGAAATTGGTATGCTAGATAGTTCATGTCTATAGAATTCTTGCCATGATTAGCTATTGCATTGATATTTTTATGTGATATTAAAATGCATGACTTATTAAGTTTTCTTACTTACACCAAAACCTCATTACTGCTGGATTTTTCTTTCCCCTCCAATTCATTGTTGCATCAACTTTTGATTTTGCTGTTCTTTTGTTCAAGCTGTTTTCTCATCTCTCAGTTTTTTTCTTCAGAGAAATTCGGCCGATTTTGAAAATCGACCTCAAGAGGATTCACCCAGTCCAATTTTGAAAATCCGCCATTTCTCTCGGGAATTTGGTGTCCGACGGGGCAACACTACTTGTTTGACCCATTGACTAACTCAACGGGCCAAACCCATCGGGCTAGGTCGACCCGCGCAATTTAAATTTTGGGCCGACCGTTTCTTTTAGGGTCAACAGGTAAGACCCATTAACCCGGCAGCTCAACCGCATGCGCAAATTGGGACGCGCACCCCGGCAGCGCCTCTTCACGCGCGGTTATCATTTCCCATGCTTCTCTCTCTCATTTCACTCACTCTCTTTCTCTCTCTCGTCTGTGTCGCTTCCTCTTCCTCTCCTCCGCACTTCGCCTAACCCTAACTTCCTCTGTTTCATCCTCTCCATGGCTCCCTCGAAGAAGAGAGCTGCTCCCTCTTCCATCTCTTTTTCCTCTGAAGCAGACTGGACCTCAGCGCATGAATCCACGGCCTTAGACTCCTCTGCTGGCAGTCGCCTTAAGGCGCTTGCCCTAGCCACCGTGGAACCCTCTCCCATCTGCTTCCTTCTTTCTGAGGAGGCTAAAGAACACAAAGGTCCTTCTCCCTCCTCCAAAAAGATGAAGAAGAAGCTGGCTGCCACGGCTTCTTCCAAAAAGGTGAAGGTGGAGATCCCACCGACCAAAGCTGCAATGAAGAAATCAGTACCTGCAGAGATAAAGAAGAAGAAGGCTGAAGGTGAGCCTTCAGCAAAAAGAACCACCAGGTCAGCCACAACAAAGACGACAATGCCTGAATCTGCTCCCTCTACAAGTAAAAAGGGAAAGAAACTGCACAGGCAAGGTAAATCTTCTGCTGCACCTGCTTCTGCACCTCCTTTCACCTCCAACAGAAAACAAAGGCTAAGGCCTAGAATTGGGAAGACTGTCCTTACTGGAAGAAAGCCCAAACCCACGGCTCCGTCTCCTGTTGTTGAGATTAGTGAAGAGGAGACTTCTGCTTCACTTCGTCCCTCTCCCTTCTCTGGTTCTTCTCCTTTCTCCTCACCGAAGGTGAAGAGAGGCAAGCAAAAGACTGTCTCTCCCTTACCTTCATCTGACTCTTCACCCTCCTTCTCTGCTGAACCCTCACCTTCTTCATCTACTCCTCCATCCCCTAAAATGAAGGACAGAAAGAATAAGGGGCCAGCAAAGCCTCCTTCCATTTCCTCTCTTCTTCTAAATGCCAATGCCCGGAGTTATTTTAATATGGTTGAAGAAATTCCTATCTTGAATGTCAAGCCCGTCAATTTGAAAAAGGTTGATCCTTTTATCAGAGAAATCATTGAGAGGCAAGGATGGAATAAATGGCTTTCTTGTAATATCACTGTCTATCCTCTCATTGTTCAATTTTTTTTTTGCCAATATAAAGATTGATTTTGAAAATAGGACTCTGGAAACCTCTGTTCAAGGGAAGTCCATCACTATCACTGGTGATGATCTCACCTCATTCTTTGGTTTCAGCACTCCTACTGATCTTATCACCGTCACTGATCTTCAAGTTGAATCTAGTACTTTTTTTGATATTGAATCAACTCTTGGCTTTGATCTTTCCTTCAACCCTCCTGGTGTAAAGAGGCATTTAGCTGACAACGTTAAGAAACTGTCTGCCTGCAGTGATCATGCCAAAACCCTAGGCAGAATTCTTCAAAAATGCCTGATCCAAATTTGTGGACACAAGAGTGATTGGACCAATATCCATCAATCTGCTGTCTATTATCTGCTAAAGGGTAGGGTTCTTGATACTGTTGGCATCATTTTTCATGAGCTTGATGGCTGCCGCAATATTCTCAGGAAACTTCCTTCTCATAGGAGACTGCATTATGGTAATATCATCTGTTATTACCTAAGCTCCAACTATGGGATTGATCTTTCCTCTGAAATACCTGGAGCTAGATATTATTCTCTCTTTATGGACAGCCTTAAGCTTCGCCAGCCAAAACCCTCTTACTCCTCCCAACCATCCTCTTCCACATCTGATCTGGCATCTATGTTCACTCCAAGATTTGCCCAATTCATTGTGGATGCCTTTCAGGAGCTGGGTCACCATGTCCAGGAGCAAGATCTTAAGATTCTCTCTTTACAGGCTCAGATTGAGAGACTTATGCGTGTAACCTCTCAACTCACTGATTTGGTTTGCCATAATGGAACCACTCTTGAAATTCTTGATCTCAAGATTGACTCTATTATGGGCCGTTTGTTTCCCAGTAAGAAATGATGTTGGTTGAGGTGGGACTGCTTAATTTTTTTTATTATATTGAACTAATATTCTATTCTTTCCTTCCTTTTGGTCATCTTTTTGATGATGCCAAAGAGGGAGAAAAGTAGATTGCTATGCTATGCTTTTATTGAACAAATTTTTTTTGGGACAGATTACATTTTCTGCATTATCTCTATAGATGAGTATTTACATGCTATGTTATGTATATTATCTCTTCAGTTGTGTATAAAATAGAATGCATTGCTTTAGGGGGAGCATTACTTTTAAATCCCAATATCTTGCTTTTGTCAACTTTGTCTCTTGCTAAGGGGGAGTTACTACATTGTATTATCTTTTTAAATTGCCTTAGCCTTCTAAATTAATTGTCATCATCAAAAAGGGGGAGATTGTTGAACCCTTTGATTTTGATGACCATAATTAATTTAGTTGTTTTAAACTAATCCTTTTGTTTAGTGTGTTAACAGGTTGCATTATCTCATTTGAGGATTTAGTCTCAATTAAAGTCCAGAGAAAAAGTAGGACTCACTGAATTTTTACTATTTTCTTTTCTAGACAATTATGTGAGCATGTGCATATTTGCCAAGGTTTTTTACTCGACTTTTCCTTTTGGTTTTCTAGTAAGAAAATCTTATTTTTTCTTTCGTATTTATTGTGATGGTTGTTTTTAAGCAAAAATCTCTTCAACCTATTTATGTTAAGAAATATTTGAATTGAGAGGTGTAGGCTCACTCAATCTATTGATATTGAGTTTTAAGCTAACTCAAAGTTTAATTACTTATCATAAATTAGGTTTAAAAGTGTTTTAGCTTAAAACACATCTTCATGCCCTAGTGATAGATCCCTACATGAGTCATTAATTGTTCCTCTATTTTGGTATATTGGCAACATATAACCTATTGGTTAATAACCCATGTTATTTTCCAAAAGGTTGCATGAGCCACATCAATCAAAATTCAAAGCCATCATTCCTTCTCCTTGTAACTTGGGTTTTGTTTCTCCCATGATTTCTTGGGCTTGTGGTTTTTGAATTCTTGCAGCTTATCGTTTTTCTTGAAAAGTCTGATTTTATTGGTTTGATGGCCACCATGTTTTAATATTAAGGCATGCTTATTAATTACTTTTTATTCTTAATCGCACTGCTTGGTTCCCCTTCATGTTGGCTAAGTGCAATAAGCCTACAATCACAAAAGGACAAAATTGGGCTGTTTTCTTCTCTCTCTTTTCAACGGAAATAATTCAGCATTTTAAGCTCTTGCAATTTGTTTTTAAACCAATCTTCTCCAAACACTGTTTTCTGATTTTGCATATTCTGTTTTTGGAAAATAGCAACTCACCTTCTCCTCTCAAGCTTTCACTCGGTTTTCACTCTCCCATTGCCTTACTTGGATAACTTTTGAAGGAGATTTCAAAGAAGGAGATTATGGTGTTTCTTAAGTGGAAAGAAGCTGAAATTTTCCTGGTTCTATTTTATTTTCTGCTTCAGAAAAATATATAGCTACAATTTTGGTGTTTGGTTTGATGTGAATCTTGTTTCTTGAAGTTATTACTTATTAAGATTCATCAAACTCCTGTTTTACCCCTTATTTTTTCTGTTGAAGGCTCATATTGGGTGATTCTTCTTTATTCTCTCAAATTATTTTACTCATTGTTTTACTCTTGCTTTCTCGGAATTATTCGAGTAGACCCTTGGCTAATTTGTATATGCAAAGAGTGCCTCATTGTAATATTGATTCTTGTATATGCATTGTAACTTAAGCTAGCTAGTCTAGCAAAACCTTCATTTCTTTTCTCTATCTCCTTAGTGGAGGATTGTTGGTTTGCTCAGCTTTGGTTCCTATAAAAAGCTGTAGGATTGAAGGTTTGCTTGGCTTTGGTTCCTTGAAAAGTCATAGGGTTGTATTGGGTTTTTTCAGCTTTGGTTCCCGTAAAAAGCCGGGGTTATAGTGAAATTCCCATTCGAGGTGCGTGGGGAGTGGACTAGGCGGAAGGCGGAACCACTATAAATCTCTTGTGCCTTTTGTGTGAAATATTTATGTTGTTTGCTTTATTTCTGCACTGAGTCTTATTTCGCAAATTGACCTCACTTTCTGGTAGTGCTCTTTGTTCTATTTCTTCTGCAGTCCGATTTGCTAAATCAACCTCTCTGTATTAATTAAATTATCTCTTAAGTTTATTGCCTTAATTTAAACTTATAAATTTTATTATTCCCAATTAACCCCCCTCTTGGGCAGCCTTTGGGCCAACACCAACCACAAAGCTTGAACCCCAAATACTAAGAGACTATTGCCAAAGTCTAAAGCTTAAATCCCCAAGCTTCAAACTAAGGCCTAAAAGATAAAGCCTGAATCCTAATGCCTAAATGCCCAAGCCTGAGATTTGAAGTCTAAAGAACAAAAGACTATGCCTGAAGTTCGAATCATGATGGCCTAAGCCTGATGCTTGAACTCTTTAAGTGCAAGCTTGAAGACCGTAGCCCGAAGCCTAAAGCACTCTTTGGGCTTTTAGCTTAGGCCAACGGCCTTCGGCCTTCCAGCTTCGGGCCTCGAGCAATGGTCTTCGGGCTTTAGTCTTCATGCTTGCACAAATAGAGTTCAAGCGTCGGCCATCAGGATTCGAGCTTCAGGCATGGGATTTTGCACTTTCGGCTTCAAGGTTCAGGCTTGGGCATTTGGGTTTTAGGATTGATGCATTGTATTTTGGGCTTGGGCCTTTGGCCTTTGAGTTTGAATCTTTGGGATTAAAGCTTCGAGCTTAGACTTCTGGTGTTTGGGGTTCAGGATTCGAGCTTTGGCCTTTGAACTTTGTGCTTCAACCTTCGGTCTTCAGGCTATGGCTTTTGGCTTAGACCATTAGGATTTAGGCTTCGGCATTGGGCCTTTGGCCTTCGGACTTTGTGGTTTGTGCTATAAGATTCTGGACTCGGGCTTTAGATTTTGGGCTTTAAGCTATGAGCTTTGGGCCTGGGCCATCAATGTTTAGGCTTCGAGCTTCGGACTTTGAGCATGGGCATTCAGGCTTTGGGATTTAAGCATTAGGCTTTGGGAATTGTGCTTGGGTATTTGAGCTATAGGATTGGTCTTTGGAATTTGGGCCTTAAACTTTGGGTTCGATCTTCAACATTCATGCTTTCAGGCTCGGTCTTGGGTCTTTGACCTTCTAATGTTGAGCCTTCGAGCTTCGGGCTTCAACATTCGAGCTTCGGAATTGGGCCTTCGAGTTTAGGCTTTTTCTTTGGCCATCAGCCTTTGAGTTTCGGGATTCGAGCTTTAGGCTTTGGCTTTTTGGTTGGGCTTGGGCCTTCATGCTTGGGCCTTCATGCTTGGGCCTTCATGCTTGGGCCTTCATGCTTGGGCCTTCATGCTTGGGCCTTTGTGTTTCGACATTCGGCTTTTGGGTTTCAAGTTTAGGTCTTGTGGGTTCGTGCTTGGGCTTTGGGATTTTGGCTTCAGGGTTAAGTATTTAGGCTTCTAGCTTCGGCCATCGGCCTTCGAGCTTCAGGCTTCGGGATATAGTCTTCGGGCTTTGGTCTTCATGCTTGCACATAGAGGGTTCAAGCTTCAAGCTTAGGCCATCAAGATTCGAGCTTCAGGCATGTGCTTTTGCGCTTTGGGTTTCAAGCTTTGGGCGTAGGCATTTAGGCTTTAAGCTTCATGCTTTGTATTTTAGGCTTGGGACTTTGGCCTTTAATTTTGAAGCTTTAGGATTTGAGCTTTGATTTTTGTTTTGCAGTGTTTGGCATTCAAGCTTTTGACTTGAGCCTTCAAACTTTTGAATTCAGGATTGAAGCTTAGGCCTTTGGTCATTGGGTTTCGATTTTCGGGCTTGGGCTTTCGAGCTGTAGGCTTTAGGCTTTAGGCTTTAAGCTTCAGTAGTGGGCCTTTAGCTTTCGAACTTTGTGCTTCCTACTATAAGTTTTGGGTTAGGGTTGGATGCTTTTGGCTTTAGGCTTTGGGCCTTTGGCTTTGGGCCTGGGGCTTGGGCTTTGGCCTTTGGCCTTTGGGGCTAGTCCTTCAATGTTTAGGCTTCGAGCTTCGGACTTCGAGCTCGGGCCTTCCAGCTTTGGGATTTAAGCTTTAGGCTTCGGGGTTTGGGCTTTAGCCTTCGAACTTTAGCTTTGAGTTCTAGACTTTGGGCATGGACCATCAAGCTTTGTTTTGCAATTTCAGTCATTGGGCTTTAGTATTCAAACATCAAGCTTGTGCTTAGGACGTCAGGCTTTGGGCTTCTGGCTTCATGCTTCGGGCTTTGGCATTCGTCCGTTGGGCTTTAGCTTTCTGGGTTAGGCCATCAGGCTTTGGCCATTAAGCATGGTCTTTACTGGTTTGGAGTTCGATTTTTTGGTTAAGGCCTTCCGATCTCCGGCTTGAGGCTTCAGCTTTGAGCTTTCGTTGTTTAGCCTTTGGCTTTAGGATTTGTGCTTCAGACTTCGCTATTTGTGCTTGAGCTACGGGATTTGGGCCTTATGCTTTGCCTTCGAGCTTGCGGGTTTGGACTTTGGTCTTCAACCTTCGGGTGTTTAGGTTTTTGCATTCGAGCTTTCGGCTTCGGACTTGAGCCTTTAGGATTCAAGCTTCGACTTTCGTTCTTCGATCATCGTGCTTCAAGATTTAGTGTTCAGGTTACAACTTTTGGCTTCTTGATTTGGGCTTGAGGCTTCGAGTTTAGGACTTCAGGGTTGGGCATCTGGCTTGGCCCTTGGCACTTTAGGCTTTGGGATTTGGATTTTAGGTTTTAGGCTTTGGGATTTGGATTTTAGGTTTTAGGCTTTGGGATTTGAGCTTTGGCCTTCGGGTTTCGGGTTTTAGTTTTCAGCGATGAGGCTTCGGGCATAGAGCTTTAGGCTTTGGCATTTGGGATTTGGGCTTAGTTCATCGAGCTTTCGACTTTAGGTTTTGGGCCTTAGGGCTTCGACTTAGACATTAGGCCATCAAGGTTTATTTGAGCTTGGGCCTTTCGACTTCGGGTTAGACCTTAGGCCATCGAGGTTCGTGCTTCATACTTCTGTCTTGGGCCTTCAAGTTTCAGGCTTTGGGCTTCGGGCTTTAGGCTTGGGACTCATGTTGGGGGCTTCGAGCCTTGGGTTTGAGCTTTGATCTTCGTGCTTTCGGGCACAGTATTGGGTCTTCGACCTTTTAACGCTTAGCTTTGGCCTTCAGGCTTCAGGCTTTACACGAGAGTTCGAGTTTAGGCCTTACGGCTTAGAGCTCAGGACTTCAAGTTTGGGCGTGGGCCTATGGGATGGGGCCTTTGGGCTTAGGCCTTTGGGCTTAGGCCTTTGGGCTTCAAACTTCACGTTTTGGCCTTCTGGCTACATTCTTCTAGCTTTGGTCTTCAAGCTTGCACATAGAGGGTTCAAGCTTCAGGATTAGGCCACCAAGATTCGAGCTTCTAGCGTTGGCTTTTGCGCTTTGGGCTTTAAACATTAGGCATGAGCATTTGGGCATTAGGCTTCGTGCCTTTTATTTTAGGCTTGGGCCTTTCACCTTTGAGTTTGAAGCTTAGGGATTTGAGCTTGGGGCTTTGGGCCTAGTCTTTCGGTATTTAGGGTTCAGGCTTCGAGATTTGGAATTCAAGCTTATGCGTTCTGTTGTTGTGCTTCAGTCTTCAAGCTTGGGCCTTCGGTATTCGGGCTTCGTATTTAGGCCTTATGACTTCACGCTTGGGCCTTCGGGCTTTTGGCTTCAGGCTTAGGAATTTGGGCTTCTAGCTTCAATAATTTGCCTTCAGCCTTCGAGCTTCAGGCTTTGGGCTACGGCCGTCAGGTTTCAGTCTGCAAGCTTATTCAAGCATTAGGATTTGAACCTCAGGCATGGTCTTTTGTGCATTGTGCTTTACGCCTCTTGCTTTGGCATTTGGGTTTTAGGCTTCATGCTTTATTTTTTAAACTTCAGCCTTTGGCATATGAGTTTGAAGCTTCGAGATTTTAGCTTCAGCTTTGGGCTTAGTCTTTCGGTAATTGGGGTTCAGGCTTCAGGCTTCAGACTTCGGCCTTCGAACTTTGAGCTTTGGGATTCAAGCCTAAGCCTTTGGTCTCGAGCTTGGGATTTTTGGCTTTAGGCTTGGGGCTGACCCTTTATGCCTTAGGCTTCGGCATTGGGCCTTTGGCCTTCGAACTTTGTGCTTCGGGACATAAAACTCTAGTTCCAACATCAGGCTTTCAGCTTTGGGCTTTGGGCATTGAGCTGTGGGCTTGAGCCTTCGTTGTTTAGGCAAGTTTCGAAATTCAAGCTTAGACCTTTGGGCTTTCAGATTTAAGCTTTAGGGTTTAGGCTTTGGCCTTCCTGTTCTAGGATTTGGGCATGGACCTTTGATCTTTCGTTTTGCAGCATCGGTCTTCGTGCTTTAGGATTTAGGCATTAAGCTTAGGCCTTCAGGTTATGGGAGTGGGCCTTTTTCTATTGGGATTTGAGCCTGGGACTGCAAGCTTCAGGCTTTGGGCATGACCCTTCGGGCTTTGGGCGTGACCCTTTGGGCTTGGCTTTTGGGCATTGGGTTTCAGGCTTCGAGGTTGGTCATTCGTCTATCCAACTTTGGCCTTCGGGTTTAGGCCATCACGCTTCAGCATTTAGGCTTGGTGTTTAGTGGATTGTGCTTCGATATTCCAGATTTAGCCTTCCGATTTTGGGACTGAGGCTTCGGTATTTAGAATTTGTGGTACGGGTTTTTGGCTTTAGGATTTGAGCTTTAGACTCCGAGAATTGTGCTTGAGCCTTGGGGCTTCGAGATTGGGCTTTGGGTTTTATCTTGGACCTTCAAGCTTTCGTGCTTGGCCTTGGACCTTCTGACTTTTGGCGTTGAGCTTTTGGCCTTTGGGTATTCGAGCTTCGGGCTTGAGCCTTTGAGTTAAGGCCTTCAAGCTTTTGGCTTCAAGCCACGAATCACATATGTATTCAACAAGTTCTTCACGAACTTGATCTATTTCAGTGTCACTATAAGTCACATTATTTCCAAAAAACTGCAAATAAAGAAAACTAATATTAGTTATATTATAGAAAAATAAAATGTGCTAATAAAATAAAATTTCTAAAAATGGAGACTTCATCATCCCTGCCCTCAAAGTGAGTAACACCCTGAGAGGACTGTGTAGCCAACTCTAACTACAAAAATAACCAAATTAATATTTATTTATAAGATGTAAAAGTAATACTAATATAAAAGATAATTACCATTTGATTTGCTGCTTCTTGTGATGGCATGTTAATAAATTGACTATCCTTTTTTGTGTGTGCAGCAATCCATAAGTCGGCTATTGAGATAGATTCCTCATTGCTAGATTCTTTTTGCTGTAAAAGACAAAAAAATATAAGTTTATCACTGAATCTTAGAACTAAAGTGAATCTAAATTGAATTCTCATACCATTTCATATTCTAGACCTGCGTATCCTTTCCTTGAGGTAGTGTGAAAGTACTTCTAGGCTTTTGCACTTTCTTTAGCTGCAACACTTTTAACCTAAAATTGAAGTTAAATATTGATTATGGAAAATGCTCACTATAAAAATAAGTTCTTAGTTGAAACTTAATTAAGATATAGTTATAGAAGTTTACCAAAAACTCTTCACTCGTGCGAGCTTTGATAAAATCATCCTACTCTTGCTGATTAATCATAGTCTTATACTCCTCAAGAATAATATATCGAGCATCACCCTCTACTGGCTCGACAAATATTCTATACATATGGGACTTCCAATTTCTCCACATAATACCCATTTGTACAAATAATTGATCTTTTATCTCATTCATACCATCAAATGTTCCCTACAATATAAATGTTCAAATCATAAGTTGAGTAAAATAATTAGTATATTTCTTTATTTTTGAATAAATGAAAGTACTAATATAATTTGACTTACAGATAATTCTATCCACATTTTCTATTTATTTAATTCTGGAACCTCACGTCACTTAATGTACGAGATAGGGACATTATTTCTTACTACAAGCCCATACATACTCATCAATTGAGGGAGCAGTTTCAATCGTCCTCGGGTGTCTCGGTCCTGATCACTCGATGGTACGACTAGAGGGACTCCAATGTCTGTACCGGATATTTGTTATGATACATCATTAGGGCACCAGCAACGCCAGCCGATTAGGGCTTCTTCTCAGCGTTCGCGTCTTGCCTCCTCAGCATCATTCTTCTTCGGATAGGTGGGAGGCGTCCGCTGGTGTGAGTCACCGGTGCTTTTGAACCGGCTCTTTTCTTAGAAAGGCCGAACGCAGCCTTCCATTTTCTCTCCGCCATCTTAATTGGTCGCTCTCAGCCTCTTTCAGAAAAACTCACACTAGACAGGGAGGATGGAATGCGAAGCAACAGCTTCCGCCCCATCTTATCCTTGCGCAGAACCTTGGGCAGCGCGTCACCTTTCGCGAACGGTTCGCATTCCAGAAACCATATTAATATTCGCATCCCTGAGCATCGCGGGGGGCTTGATGGTTAACACGTGTTTCGCGCTGCAATCCTGGCCGACGCGTGGCGCCTGACGGGTCATACTTGATTGATTGATTTGCTGACTCAGCCTCAGTTTTGCAGGATTATTGACCCAGGTCCAATCCTCGGGCAGAGGGAATCCGACCAACATCGTCCACGACGATCCAGGAATAGATCTTCATAACCTCGACCCGAGGGTAACGAGGTAATGCCTGTCCACAATCAGTTTCTCCTAATCCGCCGATACTCCGTATAGCGCTCTTCCCAGGAAAGTACAAGCATTTAAAAGAGTCTCTCCTCCGTACACTTGCGGACTTCTCCAGTGAAGGCCGAACCGGCGCTCCGGAGCTCAACCCCATCACTTTCTCCGGAAAACCAGGGCGGAGCTACGCGTGTCAACGGCTATAAAAACCATTGAACAGTCCAGCCAAGCGGCGGCCATCAGGAAAGAAAAACAAGAAACAACGAGGAAGGCTGGGGGATCTCAAGGATTCGGAGGCTCTCTTATTCATTTTGTAACAAAGCCCAATAGAGGACTTTCTTCTTCTCTTCTTCTTCTTCCATAAAACAAAAGCAATTGTATAAACCCTGTTTAGGGTTTTTCTCTGACTTATGTAAATTCTTCCGCTGACGGAACCGGTGGACGTAGGGGATTTCCTTCCCTGACACCTTAAACTCTGTGTGCTTTTCTGGTTGTCTTGGACAGATTTCCCCCGAGCCACTATTAACAGGCTCACCTTTTTTGCGCGCCCCGTCTTCCGGACTCTCTCTCTCTCTTTCGGTGTTCCTTGGTCCTCCACATCCTACGTCAACTAACAAAGTTGACTTGAGAGTAGACAATTAGGAAAATTTATTATTCAGGTTGGAGAATGGTAAGCCTATACCTGGAAAAGAAGCTGATC
>KZ451977.1:1014516-1024857 GCA_002786265.1 Apostasia shenzhenica
GGTTTGTGGTTTACGCGCTGTGGGCTTTTTGGGTTTATAACAGTTTCGGGTTTTTACATGGGGTTCTGGCGGGGTGTTACGTGGTGGGGTTTTGCGGGGTTTACGCATTTTTTTGGGTGCGGGTTTGGCTCGGGTTTACGCGGTTTGCAAAGGGGGGGGGTTTTTACGCAGTTTCTGCGGAATTTTATGGGGTTTGTACGTGGGTTTTTGGGCGCTTTAGCGGGGGTGTTATGCGTTTTTTCTAGGTTTAAATCGCGGTGTTTATTTGTGGGTTTACGCGGTTATCTGGTGTTTTACCGTGGGTTTTAGCGGGTTTGCGGGTTTGACGGGGTTTGCGGGTTGTGCAGGTTTTGCAGGGTTGCGGCGTTGACTAATTGTACCGGGTTTACAGGGTTTACGGGGTTGGCCGGTGGTTTTCGGGGTTTTTATCGGAAGTTTACCTTCGTGGGATAATTTCGGGGTTTTACGTTTGGTTTCTGGGGGTTTAACTGTGGTTTATTCTTGGGTTTAAGTTGTGGTGTGTCACTTGGGGTTGTGAGACTGTTTATCAGTTTATCAGGTTTTAACACGGGGTTTTAATTGGTGTATTTATGTTGTGTTTCCGGGGGTTATCCCGGTTTATTTCGCGGTTTTACGATGTTTATGCGGTTCTTAGCACGGTTTACGCAGTTTTACTGGTTTCGTATGGGCTTTACAGAGGTTTACAGGGGATTTCGGGGGTCTACACTGTATTGGCAGGGTTACGGCGGTTTGCTGGTGTTACGGTGGTAAGGGGTTGGGGGTTGTGGTACAGATTTTTTTCGGGTTCTGATCGCTGGCGTATAGAACTCGGATAAACTCAGGTACATGTAGTACTCGTTAATGGCCCCGACAACTTCCTGACAACCTCAGACGAATCTTTCGGCATTAAACTCCGTTAAAATCTTTCGTATCTATAAACTTGTCTGGTTTTTTCCTGTATTCTTATATATTCTGTTAAACCCTCATATCAAACCGTAAACGTTCATACAATTGTAAATTCGTACGGGTTTACGCAGGTTTACTGAGTTTTTGGGATTACGGGTTTACAGGGTTTCGGGGTTTTACGGTCTCGGTGTTTTTTATTTTTCTGGTTTTTATGGGGCGGGTTATGCGTTTTATGCATTTTTTACGGGTGTTACACAAGTTTATTGAGTGTTTTTACGTAGGTTTTACTTTTGGGTTTTTCGTAGGTTATTCTGAGACTTTTTCGGCTTAACCTTATTTTGTTACCGTGAGCTTTACATGTGTTTTTATTTTGGCGGTTTACTGGGTTTTTGTTCTTGGGTTGCGGGGTTTTTTCAGGTGTTTTGTTCGTGGGTGTTGCGGGTTTTTGCTCGGGGTTTGTTCGGGTTTTTTGCGGGTGTGTTGCGTGTTTTTCGGGTGTTTTTGGGTTTGCACGGTTTGACGGGTTCTGCACCCGTTGTTTACTGCGGTTTTTTGTCTGGTGTTTTAAGTGTTGTGTCGTGGTTAGCTGGGGTTTTTGGGGCAGTTTTTGTTGCTCAGTGTGTTTCTTTGTCGGGTTTGACATATGGTTTTTGCGTGTGATTTTATTCTTGTTTGTTAGCGTTTTTTGTTTTTCGTTGTTTTACAATGGTTTTTTAGTTATTTTTTTTTTTTGTTGTTATTGTGGTTTTTCAGTGTTGTTTGTAGAACGCTGTTGGTTTTTGCTCGTGTTTTGTGTTTGTCGTGCTTGTGGTGTTTTGGGGTTTTGATTGCTATCTCTCTGTGTTTATGCTTGGGTGTTGCATTGTGTGGTTGTTTCGTGTGTTTGCTAATCTAATCGCTGTTCTACGGGGTTTTACGGTGTTTTCGTGGTTGTTTTTTTGGTTCGGTTTTTGATCTCTCATTGGTTTGGCTTTTAAGCTGGGTTGTTGAGTGATTTTTGAGATACCCCTTGTGAATAACTCGACATCTGGGTTATATACTCGTTTGCTGTTATTGCCCCGTGGATTAAGTTTCTCCTAGTATATATTCCCTGATATCCTCCCAATAAATCCTTGGGTTTTTCTGCCGTGAAAGAGTAGTTCGCTGTTATATAACCGAGAGAACCGCGGTTATTATTAGTCTGCTTCTCAAAATATCGATAAAACCAAATCCGAAACCCATAACCCGTGAGGCGTACTATTTATCTTCGTGTGAGAATGATTATAAAGCTACTATTAAATTAGAGGCAGTAAACCCACAGTAAACAGCATAACCCGTAAACCTGTGTATGATTTGTCCTTGGTGAAACCCGCTTGCGGACTACTCTCTCTATTTTTCGTATTCCTGCGTAATTACCCTGCTAAAATTGGCCAAAAAACCCGTAAATCTCGGTTGTAATAGCTCTCCTTAGAGAGACCCGTGCAATAGAATCCCTTTCTTTGGCTGTTAGTTATAAGGAAAATCTCGTAAAACCTCTGTAAAGCCGCGTAAGACCCTGTTATGGTTTGAACAGTCTCAGGTGAACGCGTAGAAATCTTTGTGTTAGTTGGTGTGGTTCCGTAAATCCCAGGAATCGTCAGTTTTGTCGAAGAGCTCTGGTACTTAAAACCCGCGTGAAGCGGCTTAAACCTGTAATAACTGAGTTCGCGTGAACCGTTTTTTTGTTTGTGCATATTAGACCTTTTCTCCGTGACAAAGTTACAATATCTATGGAGTTTACGGTTTTGGTTACGTGGGGTGTTTTACATATTTTTGTTACGGGGGGGTTTATCTTTTTGGCATGTTTTTCGTGTGGAGGGTTTACGTGTTTGCGAGTGTTTAACGGTGGTGTTATACTTCGTAGTTGGATTTGGTTTATGTGGGGGGTTTTTCGGTGTCTATTTTTATATGAGATTGGGTTTAGGCGTTTTACGGTGTTTTTTTAGTGGATTTAGGGGGGTTGTACAGTATATTGATGTCGGTTTTTCAAAGGGTTACTGGGTTCTTCGGGTTATGGTTCTTCGAGCTTACGAGGTAGGTTCTTCGGGTATTCGACGTTTTCCTGGGTTTTTAAAATCTGAGTGTGGGTTACTTTTATGGTTGAGTTTTTTCGATTGTTTACCTGTGGGTTTATCGGGTTTTACTAGATTGTATTGCTGTTATTGTGGTTATTGTTGTGTTTACTTGGGTTATTTATTTCGGGTTTACGGGGTTTTACCTAGTGGGTGTCTCGGGAGTTGGTTATAGAGTATATTATTTCGGCGGTTGTATTTCCTTGTGAGGTAGTTTCTGGGTTTACGGGGTTTTTATCGGTTGGTTTCTTCTGTAGGTTTATTCTCGTTCAGTTTAACTGGCTTGGACGCTTGTGTTATCCGCGGTTTATCGATGGGTCAGTAGCTGATTTAGCGGTTCGTGTTACGGGGGTTTTACGGTGGTTTATCTAGGGATTTGGTTTCGGCGTTTACAGCGTTGCGGGTTTTGCTGTGCGGTTTTTTGCGGTGTTTACATGTGTGTGGTAGAGGGACTTCGGGTTTTGTCGTGGGTTTGTCAAGGGTTTTTTCGGGTATTTCTGACGGGATTTTTTGGGTTGCCACTTGCTTCGTAATACCTGAATCGCTGTCCCTGTGACAATACCGTAAATCACTTTTGATGGTGACCAACACCTTTGCATCAACCCTGATCAGTAGCCCTTTTTCTGATTATACTTCCGGCTTTGTATTGAACCCGATAGAAGTTTTTCTCGCTAATATTGGTCGTCGCAAACCGCAAAACCTCGTAAACCATGTAAACTCCCGAATTGGCCGGAAATTTGGTTAAATCTTGATAATCTCCTGTAAAACCATACATAACTGTAAACCCTGATAATATCCCCGCTTTAGACTTCGCTTGTAGAGGGACCCTTTTGGCAGGTTGTATCCCCTTATGAGGAGAGTCCCGTTGCTCATTGACCCGGTTGACAGAACACTCCCGGAGACGCGCTTGCGCGCTTTTGCTGAATCGGTTGCCACGCATGTTTGCATTTACGCGCATGAACTCCTACAACCTGCTGTAAACCCCAAAATATCTTCAGTGAATATTGGCTTTCTTCACCGTATGAGATCCGGTATACCCGTTAACTTGTAAGCTATTATTAAACGTCGTAAAAACTCCGAAAACCACGTAACCCTGAAGAACCCCGTAATCCCCGTAATACCCCGAAGAACCTCTGTAAACTCCGAAGAACCTCGTAATCCATAAACACCGTGGACAATCCGTGAACCCCGTAACATAACCGTAAACCCCATAATCAAACCGTAAATCGGTACCAACGGTAAACCTGTACCAGCCGGTAAACCCATATACCCCGAAGACCCCGTAAACCCCAAGAGAACCGCATTAATACTCCAGAGATACAGTGCCGTAAAATCCCCCGTAAGTAACTCCAATAAACGCCAAGTACCGTGGTTGGTTGGGTTTTTTTGTGGTCCGGTCGTTTGGTGTCTCTATAATCTGTGAAAATTTTCGGTATATAATTCTGTAACCCCCGTTACAATCGTTAAAGCGCCTTTAGAGTTTACCATTTGGAATCGTCCTGTATACTTAACGCGTTATAACGTCGCCTTGTGAATCTATTTCAGTAAACGCCGTACACATTGATCGATCATATATCCGTACTTTGGGGCTAACTCCTTATCAAATCTGCCGGTGTTTGAGTTTTGTTTCTTGCAGAACGTGTTGTATCAGAATCTCATGTTCAAACTGCGTCGTGGGGCTCGGGTTACCTCTGGCAGAACTGGCGCCAAACCACTGAACGAAACTCGTCCGTAAACGTTGGCGTTCGAGATTACGCATGCTCTCCGTGCGAAACCGCGGAATAGCGTCCAAACGACTCCTGATCAACCTGGTGGTCAGCCGTGAAAGCTGGCCGAAAACCTCTGAAAAACCCGAAAACCTCGTATAAGCTTCTGTATAAAGCACTCTAGTTACGATACATACTGTTTGCTGTAATAGCTTTTAAATCTCTGCGTATCTAATATGTACAGTAACTGTGTTGCAGCTGTAAAGCTCCTTTATGAGAGCGGCTCTACCTTCATAAATCCCTGTGAATAGGAGCTCTTAAATTTCTTGGCGTAATTATGGGCCCTGTATAGACCTGGTATTGAGATGGTCGTGTTGCGTATACTCTCCTGTGTAGATGAGGCTTTGGTAATGGGCCTGTAACCGGCCCTTGAAAACTCCCGAAAAGATCTGTTTGTAGAGACGCCCATATAACTTTGTTTGCGTAAACTGCTCTTTGTAGAGAGCGGTCTCGTTGGGCTGTAAACCCTGGGTATAGTATCGCTGTTAAGACACGTTTTGGTGTAAACCTTCAAAACCTCAGTAATTGTGGGGTAACCGCTGTGAATATCCACGATAACTGCCCAAAATATCCCGATACAAACCGAATCCCGTACAACTGTAAACCCTGCAAACCGCATAACCCCGCAAACCTCGGTAAACCTGCAAAAACCCCGAAACCATAACACCCGTAACCATGATAAACCTGACAACCTCTGACAACCCTAAATACCGGTCATTAAATCTGTAAACTCGTAAACCAGTGAAACTGCGTAAACACAGTTAAACCCCATAAAGTTGCGTAAACGCAAGGTAAAAACCACGAAAACTCGGAAAACCCCGTAAACCCCGTAAACCCCGACCAACCCCGGACAACCCCGTAAATCATGAAACCCCGTAAAACCCGCACAAACTGCGTAAACCCTGTTAAACGCTCGTAAAACCTATGTAAACTCGCGCGTAAACCAACGTAAACCCCCGCAAACCCAGCGACAATATCGTGTAACGCAACCGGCAACGCACAAACCCGCAAATCGCCGCAAACCCCTCAAACCGGGTAAACCTTGTAAAAACCCGTAAAAATCCGTAAACCCCCGTTAATCCGTAACCTGTACAAACCCGTAACCCCGACAAACGTAAACCCCACGTAACGCGTATTCCCCCGTACCAATCAGTAGACTCCCGTAGCCAACGGTAGTCCCTGTAGAATCCGAGACCCGTAGACCCCTTAGAACCCGTATACCCAGTAGACCCCGGAGACCGGGACCCACGAGGACCCCGAAGACCCGAAAACCTGTAGAACCCCGTAAAACCATCGAAAAACATCATAAAAAACTCGGGAAAACCCATAAAAATCCGCTAAACTCTCGGTAATCCGTTAAACTCCCCGTAAAAACTAATATAATCCTTTATATAACTCACTAAAAAACCTCACGGTAAACCCGCGTAAACCCCCGTAAAAACCTGTAGAAACCCGCAAACCTACGCAAGCCCCACAAACCCGCAAGCCCCGCCAAACCGCCGAGCGAACCGCTCGCGATATCCGTGCGATCCTCCGTGCGCAAACTGCGAGAGCGTGCGATCCGCGCGAAACCGCCGTGAACTCTTGCCAAACCTCGAAAACCCATGTAAAAATTGTATAAACCTCGTAAAAATTCGAAAAAACCCATAACCCCTGAGAAACCCCGTAAACCCCAAAGAACTTCATAAACCCCGAAAGAACAACCGTAAACCCCGAAGAACCCCATAAACCCAAGAACCCGTACAAACCGTAAACCAGTATATTAACCTTAATACCCGTACCATACCGAATTCCCCGTTACCAAAGGTAGAACCCAAACCAATGTAAACCCCGTACAAACGGTAAACCCCGTAAACCTCGTAAACCCACTGATAAACCTTGTAAACCCCATAAACCGCAAAACGCCGACACCCCGAGAACCCCAACAACCCGAGAACCCGACAACCCCTGACAACCTCGACAACCCTAACAAGCCCAAACAACCCGTAAACCCGTAAACTCCCCGTAAACCAGTAAAACTCTGAATAACCCCGAAAACCCAGTAAACCAATAACTCGTAAACCTTATAAAAATCATAAAACATCAAAATAAAATCGAAGGGAACCCGGTAAACCCCGAAGAATCCACCGTAAATCTCGTAAACCCCGTAAAACGGTTTACGCGGTTTGCGGGGTTTGCAGGGTTTGCAAGGTTTGCGGGGTTTGCGGTTTGTACGGGGTTTACGTTACGGGGTTTACGTTACGGGGTTTACGGAGTTTACGGGGATTTTGGGGTTTATAGGGTTTTCGGGGTTTACGTGGGTTTATGGGGTTTCCGAGGTTTACGGGGTTTACGGGGTTTATGCAATTTACGCGGTTTATGCTGGTTTATTGGGTTTACACGGTTTATGGGGTTTATGCGGTTTACAGGCATTACGCCGTTTACGCAGTTTACGGTTCGTACGGGGTCTACGGGGTCTACGGGGTCTACAAGGTCTACGGGGTCTACGGGGTCTAAGGGGTCTAAGGGGTCTACGGGGTCTACGGTGGTCTTCGGGGTTAACGGGGTCTACAGGGTCTACGGGGGTCTTCGTGGTTTTCCAATTTTTTACGATGTATTACAATTTTTACGGGGTTTACAGGTTTTTTCGGGGTCTACGCGGTCTACGGGGTCTATGGGGTATGGGGTCTATAGGGTCTACGGGGTTCTTTGGAGTGTACAGGGTTCTTCGTGGTTTACGGGGTTCTACGGGGTTACAGGGTTCTTCGGGGTTACGTGTTTTTTAAGGTTTTTACGACGTTTTATGATTTTTTCAAGGTTTATGGGATTTACCGATTATTCGGGGTTTACCGATTTTTTGGGGTTTACCGTGTTTTCGGGGTTTACCGGGTTTTCAGGGTTTAAGCGGTCTGCGAGGTTTGCGGGGTTTGCGTGATCCACGCGGTTTGCGGGGTCTGCGGGGCCTGCGGGGATTACGGGGATTACAGTTTGTATGGGTTTTAAGGGAATTTCGGGGTTTACCGGATTTTCGGGGTTTACGCAATTTACGCAGGTTTACGGGGTTTACGCAGTTTGTGGGGTCTGCGGGGTTTGCAAGGTTTGCGGGGTTTGCGGTTTTTACGGGATTTATGGGGTTTACATTACGGGGTTTACGGGGTTTACGGAGTTTACAGTAATTTTGGGGTTTACAGGGTTTTCAGGGTTTATGTGGGTTTACGGGATTTACGCGGTTTATGGGGTTTATGCTGGTTTACGGGGTTTACACGGTTTACGGGGTTTATGCGGTTTACAGGGTTTACGCGGTTTATGGGGTTTACGGGGATTTCGGGGTTTACCGGGTTTTCAGGGTTTACGCGGTTTACACGGGTTTACGGGGTTTACGCGGTTTGCGGGGTTTGCGGGTTTTGCAAGGTTTGCGGGGTTTGCGGTTTGTACAGGGTTTATGGGGTTTACGGAGTTTACGGGGATTTTGGGGTTTACAGGATTTTCGGGGTTTATGTGGGTTTATGCGGTTTACGCAGTTTACACAGTTTATGGGGTTTACGTAGTTTACGCGGTTTACGCTAGTTTATGAGGTTTACATGATTTAAGGGATTTATGCGATTTGCAGGGTTTACGCGGTTTATGCGGTTTACGGTTCGTACGGGGTCTACGGGGTCTATGGGGTCTACGGGGTCTACAGGGTCTATGGTGGTCTTCGGGGTTAACGGGGTCTACAGGGACTACGGGGGTCTTCGGGGTTTTCCGATTTTTTACGATGTTTTACTATTTTTACGGGGTTTATAGGGTTTTTCGGGGTCTACGCGGTCTACGGGGTCTACGGGGTACGTGGTCTACAAGGTCTACGGGGTCTACGGGGTTCTTCGGAGTGTACAGGGTTCTTCATGGTTTACGGGGTTCTTCGGGGTTACGGGGTTCTTCGGGGTTACGTGGTTTTTCGAGTTTTTACGACGTTTTATGATTTTTACAAGGTTTATGGGGTTTACCGGTTATTTGGGGTTTACCGAATTTTCAGGGTTTACGCGGTCTGTAGGGTTTGCGGGGTTTGCGCGGTCTGCGCGGTTTGCGGGGTCTGCGGGGTTTACGGTTTGTACGGGTTTTACGAGGATTTCGGGGTTTACCGGATTTTTGGGGTTTACGCGGTTTACGCGGGTTTACGAGCCTTATGCGGTTTACGAGGTTTACACGGTTTACACAAGTTTATGTGGTTTATGCGATTTACGGTTTGTGCGGGGTTTACGGGGTTTACGGAGATTTCAGGGTTTACGTTGTTTACACGGGTTTACAGGGTTTACGCGGTTTGCAGGGTTTGCGGGGTTTGCAGAGTTTGCCGGGTTTACAGTTTGTACGGGGTTTTTGGGGTTTACGGGGTTTACGGGGTTTACGTTACGGGGTTTACGGGGTTTACAGAGTTTACCGGGATTTTGGGGTTTATAGGGTTTTCGGGGTTTATGCGGGTGTACGGGGTTTTTGCGGTTTACGGGGTTTACACGGTTTACGCGATTTACGCTGGTTTACATGGTTTACACAATTTACGGGGTTTATACGGTTTACTGGGTTTATGCGATTTATACGGTTTACGGTTCGTACGGAGTCTACAGGGTCTACGGGGTCTACGGGGTCTACGAGGTCTACGGGGTCTACGGGGGTCTTCGGGGTTAACGGGGTCTACAGGGTCTACGGGGTTCTTCAGGGTTTAGGAGATTCTTCGGGTTTTTACGACGTTTTTCAATTTTTACAAGGTTTACTGGGTTTATTGGGTTTTCGTGGTTATTCGGGGTTTACACAGTTTACGGGGTATACGGGATTTACAGGGTTTATGCGGTTTATGGGGTTTACGCAGTTGTCGGGGTTATCGGGGTTTACGTGGTTTATGAGGTTTACGGGGTTTACTACTGGTACGTGGTTTACGGGGTTCTTTGGGGTTACGGGGTTCTTCGGGGTTACGGGGTTCTTCGGGGTTACGTGGTTTTTCTGGTTTTTACGATGTTTTACAATTTTTACAAGGTTTACAGGGTTTACCGGTTATTCGGGTTTTACTTGATTGTCGAGGTTTACCGTGTTTTCAGGGTTTTCCAAGTTTTTAGGGTTTACGTGGTCTGCGGGGTCTACGGGGTCTGCGGGGTTTACGGTTTGTACTAGTTTTATGGGGATTTTGGGGTTTACCGGGTTTTCAGGGTTTACACGATTTACGCAGGTTTACGGGGTTTACGTAGTTTACGGGGTTTATGGTGTTTACGTGGTTTACACGGTTTACGGTTTGTACGGGATTTACGGGGTTTACGGGGTTTCAGGGATTTCGGGGTTTACCAAGTTTTTGGGGTTTACGCGGTTTACTCGGGTTTACGGAATTTAAGCGGTTTGCGGGGTTTGCGGGGATTGCGGGGTTTGCAGGGTTTGCGGAGTTTACGGGGTTTGCGGTTTGTTCGGGGTTTACGGAGTTTCCGGGTTTGCAGTTTGTACGGGGTTTACGGGGGTTACGGGTTTTACCGGGTTTACGGAGTTTTTGAGGATTTCGGAGTTTACAGGGTTTTCGGGGTTTACGCGAGTTTATGGGTTTTACGCGATTTACGAGGTTTACGGGGTTTATGGGGTTTACA
>KZ451978.1:22398-73283 GCA_002786265.1 Apostasia shenzhenica
TCTTCAAACACAATAAAAAAATAACTCAATACCCGTATAATTGCTAGTATTCAGTGGATATAACGTCTTATGCAACGATTCGCTCGCTAAATGCGATTATTCCACTTGAAATTGACGTTAACGCAATGAATAGTCATAATAACATCACTGTTCAATTCAAACACGTTGATAGGTTACAAATTGGTCTCATAAAGTGCCCAAAAGGTTAAAATAAATCGATATACTGCCAAAAAGATGCATAATTGCTGGCATTGTTATAAAACTCAATCATATGTCCCTAATAAATCGCCAAATATCTGTTTTCGGCTAAAATACATCGATATAGTAAATATTAAATGTTTAATCGATGTATTATATTGAAATGGCTTAATATGGATAAGATCAAATTCAAATTGCTTGTATTATCTTCAAATACAATAAACAATGATTAAATACTCGTATAAATTCTAGTGTTCGGATAAAATGACTTATTATGCTACGATTCGCTCTTTAAATGCTTGTATTCCGCTTGAATTCAATGTTTGCGCTTTGAATAGTCGTAAAAATAATGTTGTTTGATTAAAACAAGTTGATATGTTACAAATCAGTCTCTTGAAGTGCCTAATAGGTTAAAATAGATTGATATATTATCAGAAAATATCTGTATTATAATAAACTTCAATCATATGCCTCTAATAGATCAAACAAAATCTCATTTCGGCTAAAATACTTTGTTATTTAAAAATTTTCTTTTTTTTATCTGAGTATTATGTTAAAATGTCATAATGTAGATAAAAATCAAAGTCCAATTACTTATATTCTCTTCAAAAAAAATAAAAAAAATGAATACTTTTATAATTGCTAGTATTCAGTGGATATAACGTCTTGTGCAGCGATTCGCTCGCTAAATGCGATTATTCCACTTGAAATTGACATTAACGCAATGAATAGTCATAATAACATCACTGTTCAATTCAAACACGTTGATAGGTTACAAATTGGTCTCTTAAAGTGCCTAAAAGGTTAAAATAGATCGATATACTGCCAAAAAGATGAATAATTGCTGGCATTATTATAAAACTCAATCATATGTCCCTAATAAATCGCCAAATATCTGCTTTCGGCTAAAATACGCCGATATAACAAATATTAGATGTTTAATCGAGAAATGGCTTAATATGAACAAAATCAAATTCAAATTGCTTGTATTATCTTCAAATATAATAAAAAATGATTAACTACTCGTATAATTGCAAGTGTTTAGATAAAATGACTTATTATGCTACGATTCACTTTCTAAATGCTTGTATTCCGCTTGAATTCGATGTTTGTGCTATGAATTGTCGTAAAAACAACGTTGTTTGATTCAAACATGTTGATATGTTGCAAATCTGTCTCTTGAAGTGCCTAACAGGTTAAAATAGATCGATATACTATAAGAAAGTATCTGTATTATAATAAACTTCAATCATATGCCTCTAATAGATCGAACAATATCTCAGAGTATTATGTTAAAATGACTTGATATAGATAATCAGAATTGATTAAATACTCATTTAATTTCTTGTACTCAGTTAAAATTACTTATTATGCAAAGAATAGCTCTATAAATGATTGTATTCGCTTGAATTGAATGTTAATACAATACATGTTCTAAAAACGTCAATATTTGAATCAAATATAACGATATATCATAAATTAGTCTCTGAAAATGTCTAATTAGTTAAAATAGTTCGATGTGCTGCTGAAAAGATGAGAAATTTCCGATATTAGATTAAAACTCAAACATATGACCCTAATAGATTGTCAAATATCTGTTTTCGACTAAAATATGTCGATATAGCAAATATTAGTTGTTTAATCAAACTATTATGTTGAAATGCCTTGATATAGATAAGATCAAAGTCAAATTACTTGAATTCCCTTCAAATACAATAAAAAATAATTGAATACTGGTATAATTGCTAGTATTCAAAAAAAATGCTAGTATTCAGTTGAAATGACATGTTATGCAGTGAATCAGTCCCTAAAACGTTTGAAATCGACATTAACGCAATCGATAGCTGTAAAAACATCATTGATCAATTCAAACACATTGATATGTTAAAAATCAGTCTCTTAAAGTACTTAATAGGTTAACATAGATCGATATACGGTCGAAAAGATGTATTATTGCTAGTATTATAATAAAACTCAATCATATGTCCCTAATAGATCGCCAAAGATCTGCTTCAGGCTAAAGTACATCGGGTAGTATGTTGAAATGCCTTAATATGGACACGATCAAATTCAAATTGCTTGTATTCGGCTTGAATTCAATGTTAATAAATGAATTGTACACAAAACATCTTTTTTCAATTCAAATACAATGATATATCATAAATGAGTCTCTAAAAATGCCTAATAAGTTAAAATAGATCGATATGCTGCTAAAAAGATGAGAACTATCTTTTATTTTTACAACTATCTTTTTCATTAGTGTTGAAGTTAACTCGAATTTAAGCATTTAGAAAATGATTCAATGCACAATAAGTTGTTTTAACTAAATACTAGCAACAAAAAAGTATTCAATTTTTTTTTATTCAATTTGAAGGGAATATTAGTAATTTGACTTTGATCTTATCTATATTATGGCATTTTATTATAACATTCAGATAAAAAAAACTAATATTTTAAATACCAAAGGATTTTAGCCGAAATGAGATATTGTTCGATCTATTAGAGGCATATAATTGAAGTTAATTATAATACGGACATTTTCTGATAGTATATCGATCTATTTTAACCTATCATGCACTTCAAGAGACAGATTTGCAACGTATCAACATGTTTGAATCAAACAACGTTGTTTTTACGACAATTCATAGCACAAACATCGAATTCAAGTGGAATACAAGCATTTAGAGAGTGAATCGTAGCATAATAAGTCATTTTATCTAAACACTTGCAATTATACAAGTAGTTAATTATTTTTTATTATATTTGAAGATAATACAAGCAATTTGAATTTGATTTTGTCCATATTAAGCCATTTCTCAATTAAACATCTAATATTTGCTATATCGGCGTATTTTAGCCGAAAGCAGATATTTGGCGATTTATTAGGGACATATGATTGAGTTTTATAACAATGCCAGCAATTATGTATCTTTTTGGCAGTATATCGATCTATTTTAACTTTTTGGGCACTTTAAGAGACCAATTTGTAACCTATCAACGTGTTTGAATTGAACAATGATGTTATTATGACTATTCATTGCGTTAACGTCAATTTCAAGTGGAATAATCGCATTTAGCGAGCGAATCGTTGCATAAGACGTTATATCCACTGAATACTAGCAATTATACGAGTATTGAGTTATTTTTTTATTGTGTTTGAAGAGAATTCAGGCAATTTGGCTTTGACCTTGCCTATATCAAGGCATTTTATAGTAATAGTTTGATTAAACATCTAATATTTACTATATCGACTTATTTTAGTCGAAAATATATATTTGGTGATCTATTAGAGTCATACAATCGAAAATAATAAAATGCTCGTATTATTGCTAATATTTTGTTAAAATGACTTATTATACAATGAATCGCTCTCTGAATGCTTGTATATCTTTTGAATTTACCGTTAACGCAGTGAATAGTAGTAAAAATATCACTATTCAGTTCAAACACGTTGATATATTACAAAACAGTCTCTTAAATTGACTAATTGGTTAAAATAAAAAGATATATTGATAAAAGATATGTAATTGCAGGTATTATAATAAAACTCAAAGATATGTCTTTTTGGTAGATCAATAAATATCTGCTTTCGGCTAAACTATCTAATAGGTTAAAATAGATCAATATACTATCAAAAAATATTGAAATTATATTAAAATTGAATCATATAAATCTAATAGATTGATAAATATCTGCTTTCAGCAAAAATACTTTGATATATAAAATATTAGTTTTTTTTATCTAAGTATGATGTTAAAATGACTTAATATGGACAAGATCAAAGTCAAATTACTTGTATTATTCTCAAATATAATAAAAAAATTGAATACTCTTATAATTGCTGGTACTTAGTTAAAATAACTAGTTATGCATTGAATCTTTTTCTAAATGCTTATATTCGATTTAAACTCAAAGCTAATGCAAAAGATAGTTGTAAAAACACAGCTATTTATTTCAAAAATATTGACATGCCACAAATCAGTCTCTAACAATGCCTAATAAGTTAAACTAGATCAATCTACTCTAAAACAAATGAGTAATTGCTGTTATTATTATAAAAATCAATAACATCTCACTAATAGATCGTCAAATATCTGCTTTCGACTAAAATATATCGATATAGCAAATATTAATTATTTAATCTGAGTATTATGTTAAAATGCCTTGATATAGATAAGATTAAAGTCAAATTGCTTGTATTTTTCTCAAATACAATCAAAATTGATTAAATACTCATATAATTACTGGTACTTAGTTAAAAAAATTTAAATGCCTTGATATAGATAGGATCAAAGCATAATTACTTTTATTCTCTTCAAATATATTAAAAAATATTGAATACTCTTATAATTGCTAGCATTTAGTAAAAACAACTTGTTATATAATTAATCGTTCTCTAAATGCACAATCGATTTAAATTCAATGCTAATGCAAAAAATAGTTGTAAAAATATAGCTATCTATTTCAAAAATATTGACATGTCGCAAATCAGTCTTTAAAAAAACCTAATAAGTTAAAATAAATCAATATACTATCAAAAATATGTGTAATTATCGATATTATATTAAAAATCAATGATATGTCTCTAATAGATTGTCAAATATCTATATTTATCTAAAATACTTTGGTAGCAAATATTAGTTGTTTAATAAGAGTATTATGTTAAAATCACTTGATGTAGACAAGATCAAAATTAAATTACTTGTATTTTCTTCAAATGCAATCAAAATTGATTAAATACTCGTATAATTACTAGTACTTTGTTAAAATTACTTATTATGCGATGAGTAGTTCTTTAAATACTTGTATTCAGCTTGAATTCAATTTTAATACAATAAATATTCTATGATATATCATAAATTGATTTCTAAAAATGCCTAATAAGTTAAAATAGACTTATATACAGCAAAAAAGATGTGAAATTTCTGAAATTATATTAAAACTCAAAATATGACCCTAACAGATCACCAAATATCTGCTTTCGGGTAAAATACATCGATATAGTAAATATTAATAATTTAATAAAAATATTATATTAAAATACCTTAATATAGATTAGATCAAAGTCAAATTACTTGTGTTCTTTTCAAATATTATCAAAATTGATTAACAACTCGAATAATTGCCAGTACCCAGTTAAAACTACTTATTATGCAATAATAGTTCTATAATATTTGTATTCGGTTAAATTCGATGTTAATGCAATGAATTATTCTAAAAACATTACTATTCAATTCAAATGCAATAATATATCATAAACCAGTTTCTAAAAAAGCCTAATAAGTTAAAATAGATACATATGCTGCCAAAAAAAGAGAAATTGTCGGTATTACATTGAAACTTAAACATATGACCCTAATAGATCTCCAAATTTAAATTTTTCGATTAAAATACATTAATATAATAAGTATTAGTTATTTAATCAAACTGTTATGTTAAAATGACTTGATATAGACAAAATTAAAGTCAAATTACTTGAATTCTCTTAAAATAAAATAAAAAATAATTGAATACTCGTATAATTGCTACTATTCAGTTAAAATGACTTATTATGTAATAAATCGCTCTGTAAATACATGTATTCTGCATAAATTCGAAGTTAACATAATGAATAGTCATAAAAATATTATTATTCAATTCAAACACGTTGATTTGTTACAAACCAGTATGTTAAAGTGCCTAATATGTTAAAATAGATCGATATTCTATCAAAAAGATGTGTAATTGCTAGTATTATAATAAAACTCAATCATATGTCCCTAATGGATTATCAAATATATGCTTTCGGCTAAATTCATCGATATAATAAATAGGGATTTTTACATACAGGATATGAAATTTATACGAAATTACGCATTTCACCATCAATTCGTAAATATTACCACTATCACACCATATTCATTTAAATTTTACGCATTTCACATATTTCACATATTTCATATACTTTATAACATTATATGTAAATTAAAATACATAAATTCATTAATATTTAAATTCTAATATATATTTTTATTTTTTACTGTAGACACATCAATTTTCTTACTTCAATTAAAAATTATAGTCATGTGGATTTAAATTCGGCACCCTAGCAAATTAGAAATTTTAAATAGGATAAATAAATTAAAATACATAAATTCATAAATATTTAAATTATTATTTATATATATTAATTTATTTATAGTATTTAATTAATATATTAATAATATAGTTAAGATCAAAGCCAATTTAGAAATGTGAAGTTCACCGACAAAGAATATGGTGTGAAATATGTGAAATACGTAAAATTTAAATGGATATGATGTGATAGTGGTAATATTTATGAATTGATGGTGAAATGCATAATTTTATGTAAATTTCTGTATGTAAAAACCCCTAATAAATATTAGTTATTTAATTAACGTATTAAAATAATTGAATACTTGTATAATTGCTACTATTTAGTTAAAATAATTTATTATACAACAATCGCTCTGTAAATGCTTGTATTCTGCTTAAATTCAATCTTAACGCAATGAATAGTTGTAAAAACATTACTATTCAATTCAAACACGTTGATATGTTACAAATCAGCCCCTTAAAGTGCCAATATGTTAAAATAAATTGATATACTCTCAAAATATATTAGTATTATTAAAATTCAATCATGTCTTTAATAAATTGATAAATATTTATTTACGATTAAAATATATCGATATATAAAATATTAGTTTTTAATCTAAGTATTATGTTAAAATGCTTTGATACGAACAGGATTACAGTCAAATTGCTTGTATTCTATTCAAATATAATAAAAAAAATTGAATACTCATATAATTGCTAGTATTTAGTTAAAAAATTTATTATACAATGAATCATTTTCTAAATGCTTATATTCGATTTAAATTAAATGCTAATGCAAGAGATAGTTGTAAAAACATAACTATCTATTTGAAAAATAATGACATGTCGCAAATCAGTCTCTAAAAATACCTAATAAATTAAAATATATCAATATACTTTAAAAAAATGTGTACTTACCGATATTATATTAAACATCATTGATATGTCTCTAATAGAGTGTCAAATATCTGCTTTCAACTAAAATGTATCGATATAACAAATATTAGTTGTTTAATCTAAGTAATATATTAAAATGCCTTGATATAGATAACATCAAAGTCAAATTGCTTGTATTTTTTAAATACAATAATAATTAATTAAATATACATATAATTGCTAGTACTCAATTAAAATTATTTATTATTCGATGAATAATTCTTTAAATGCTTATATCCAGCTTAAATTTAATGTTAATGCAATAAATATTCTAAAAATGTCACTATTCATTTATCTAATAACTTCAAAATAGATCGATATATTGCCAAATAATATAAAATTGCTGGTATTATATTAAAACTCAAACATATAAACCTAATAGATCATCAAATATATACTTTCTGCTAAAATATGTCGATATAGTAAATATTAGTTGTTTAATTAAACTATTATATTAAAATACCTTGATATAGACAAGACCAAAGTGAAATTACTTATATTCTATTTAAATACAATTGAAAATTATTTAATGCTCGTATAATTGCTAGTATTCAATTAAAATAATTTATTATGCAATGAATCACACTCTAAATGCTTGCATTCTACTTGTATTCACCGTTAATATAATGAATAGTCATAAAAATATTACCATTCAATTGAAACACATTGATATGTTACAAATTAGTTTCTTAAAGTGCTTAATAAGCTAAAATAGATCGATATACTGGTATTATGATAAAACTCAATTATATGTCCCTAATAGATTACCAAAGATCTACTTTCGACTAAAATATATCGATATAGCAAATGTTAGTTGTCTAATCGAAGTATTGTATTGAAATTCCTTAATATAGACATAATCAAATTCAATTTGCTTGTATTCTCTTCAAATATAATAAAAATAATTGCATACTAGTGTAATTGCTAGTATTTAGTTAAAATAACTTATTATGTAATGAATTATTTTCTAAATGATTGTATTTGATTTAAATTTAATGCTAATGCAAAAGATAGTTTTAAAAAAATAGATATTTATTTCAAAAACCTTGACATGTCACAAATTAACCTCTAAAAATATCTAATAAATTAAAATAGATCGATATACTGTCAAAAAAATGTATAATTACTGGTATTATATTAAAAATCAATGATATGTCTGTAATAGATAGCCAAATATCTACTTTCAGCTAAAATATATCGATATAGCAAATATTAAAAATTTAATCAAAGTATTATATAAAAATGCCTTGATATAGCTAAAATCACAGTTAAATTGCTTGTAATTTCTTCAAATACAATCAAAAGTAATTAACTACTCGTATAATTGCTAATACTCTATTAAAATTACTTATTATGCATTGCATAGTTCTATAAATGCTTGCATTCAACTTGAATTCAATATTAATGCAATGAATCATTTTAAAAATGTCACTATTCATTTCAAATATAATGATATATCATAAATCAGTCTTTAAAAATGCCTAATAAATTAAAATAAATCATGAATTATCGGTATTACATTAAAACTAAAACATATGATCCTAATAGATCTCAAAATATCTATTTTTAACTAAAATATATCGATGTAGTAAATATTAGTTGTTTAATTAAACGATTTTGTTAAAATGCCTTAATATATATAAGATCAAAGTCAAATTACACAAATCGAAAATAATTAAGTAGTTGTATAGTTGTTAGTATTCTGTTAAAATAATTTATTAAGCAATAAATGACTCTCTAAATGCTTGTGTTCACTTTAATTCGATGTTAATGCAACGAATAGTCGTAAAACTTTATTGTTCAATTCTAACACATTGATATATCACAAATCAGTCTCTTAAAGTGCTAAATATATTAAAATAGATTAATATATTATAAAAAAATATGTAATTACCAGTATTATAATGAAACTCAATCATACGTCCCTAATAGATCGTCAAATATCTACTTTTAGCTAAAATACATCGATATACTAAATATTAGTTGTTTAATCGAATTATTATGTTGAAATGCCTTAAAATGAGCAAGATAAAACTCAAGTTGCTTTCATTCTCTTTAAATATAATAAAAATAATTGAATACTCATATAATTGCTAGTATTCAATAAAAATAGGTTATTATACAATGAATTGCTCTCTAAATGCTTGTATTCCACTTGAATTCAATATTAATGCAATAAATAGTTGTCAAAACATCACTGTTAAATTCAAACACATTGATATATTACAAATCACTCTCTTAAATTATCTAATATGTTAAAATAAATCAATATACTATCAAAAAATGCCAATATTATATTAAATTTCAATCATATATCTCTAATAGATCGATAAATATCTGCTTTCATCTAAAATACATCGATATATAAAATTAATCTCGATATTATGTTAAAATATCTTGATATAGGCAAAATCAAAGTCAAAATTGCTTGTATTCTCTTCAAATGTAATAAAAAATAATTGAATACCTATATAAGTACTAGTATTTAGTTAAAATATCTTGTTATACAATGAATCATTTTTTAAATGCTTATATTCAAATTAAATTCAACGTTAATGCAAAAGATAGTTATAAAAACATACTTAATTCAAAAACATTGACTTGCACAAACCAGTTTTTAAAAATGCCTAATACGTTGAAATAGATTGATATAATGTAAAAAAGATGTATAATTATTGGTATTATATTAAAAATCAATCATATCCATTAAAATATATCGATATAGTAAATATTAGTTTTTTAATCAGAGTATTATGCTAAAATATCTTTATATAGATATAATTAAAGTTAAATTATTAGTATTCTATTCAAATACAATCAAAATTGATTAAATACAGGTATAATTACTAGTATTTTGGTTAAAATTATTTATTATGTAATAAATAATTGTCTAAATGCTTGTATTGAGCTTGAATTTAATGTTAATGCAATGAATTATTCTAAAAATATCACTATTGCAATCAAATATATTGATATATGATAAATCAATCTCTAAAATTACCTAATAAGTTAAAATAGATCGATATAGAATCAAAAAGATGTGAAATTATTGATATTATACTAAAACTCAAACATATGACCCAAATAAATCACCAAATATTTGCTTGCATCTAAAATATGTCAATATAATAAATATTAATTGTATAATCAAACTATTATGTTAAAATATCTTAATATAGACAAAATTAAATTCAAATTACTTGTTTTCACTTTAAATATAATAAAAAATAATTTAATGCTCGTAAAATTGCTAGTATTTAGTTAAAATGACTTATTATGCAATGAATCGCTCTCTAAATACTTGTATTCCACTTGAATTTGACGTTATCGCCTAATAGGTTAAATACATCACTGTTCAATTCAAATACGTTGATATGCTATAAATTAGTCTCTTAAAATGCCTAATAAGTTAAAATAGATTGATATACTGTCAAAAGGAATTGTAATTGTGAGGATTATAATAAAACTCAATCATATGTCCCTAATAAATCATCAAATATCTACTTTCGGCTAAAATATATTGATATAATAAATATTAGTTATTTAGTCGGAGTATTATGTTGAAATTCCTTAATATGGACAGGATAAAATTCAAATTGCATGTGTTCTGTTCAAATACCATAAAAAATAATTGAATACTCGTATAATTATTAGTATTCAGTTAAAATGACTTATTATGCAATGTATCTCTCTCTAAATACTTATATTCCACTTGAATTCATCGTTAACGCAATGAATAATCGTAAAAATATCACTATTTAATTTAAAGACGTTGATATGTTACAAATCAGTTTCTTAAAATACCTAATAGGATAAAATAGATTGATATACTATCAAAAAATATCAATATTATATTAAAATTCAATCATATATCTCTAATAAATCGATAAATATCTGTTTTCAGCTAAAATATATAGATATATAAAATTTTAGTTTTTTAATCTGAATATTATGTTAAAATGTCTTTTCAAACATATTGATATATTACAAATCAGTCTTTTAAAGTGCTTAACAGGTTAAAATAGATTAATATACTATAAAAAGTGTAATTACTGGTATTACAATAAAACTCAATCATATATCCCTAATAGATTGCCAAAGATCTGATTTCGGCTAAAATACATTAATATAATAAATATTAGTTGTTTAATCGATGTATTATGTTGAAATGCTTTAATATGGACAAGATCAAATTCAAATTGCTTATATTCTCTTAAAATATAATAAAAAATAATTAAATACTCATATAATTGCTAATATTTAGCTAAAACAACATGTTATGCAATGAAACATTTTTTAAATGCTTGTATTCAATTTAAATGGAACGTTAATGTAAATGATAGTTGTAAAAATATAACTATTTAATTCAAAAATATTGACATATCACTAAAGAGGATGTTCAAAAGTAAAAAGTGTTCATTAAACATTTATGCCCCGTTTGTCTATGAGTTTAAAATTAACCTGGTTTAATTTTAACCAGCATATCACATCACACATAAAATTTAATATTAAAATTTAAATTTATTTCACATCCTACACATATTACTAAAATAATAACTAACTTATATCACATCCCTCACATATTTCAACATAATAATTAACTTTATATCACATCTCTCACATATCCAATATAATTACTAACTTTATTTCACATCATTCACAATTTTCAATAAAAAATATTTCTATCTAAATTTAATTTTAACCTTCTTAAATTTAACCTTACAAACAAACACACCCTCTTGAATCTTATGATTGTTTATCCGTGAACTAATGCTTTATAATCTAAGTTATTTAAAAAATATGTGCATAGAATTTGACCTAATTGTAATTATAGTTGACATTTATGATGGTAGTTGACAATAGTTATAATTCTCATTTAATATTTTATCATATTATGGTACTTATGACGTTGAATATTATGCCTGAAATTTATTTTTATTATGTGCATCTAATATTTATATTATTACCATCATTAGGCCAAACGAGAGAATATTAGATAATATTCTTTTAATATTCAAATTATCTATTTAAATTTGATATGAATTAAGATGCAAAAATTATTATGATTTGGATATTATCATTATATGACCATCAAATTTTTAATTAATTTGATTAATTCAAATGGCCTAAATAATAAGATAAGTTTGTTAACATAATCTTATATATAAAGATAGTTAATAGTAGGGATAAATTTTATCCGTTCGATCAGCTACTTGATGGACATATCAAATTTGTCAAATTGTTCTATAAATAGGTTTGCTTTTTGTTCATCTAATCGGTGTATGAAATAGATATAGAATAAAGAAAGAGAAAACTTATTTGATTTTAAAACTCGTCTCCGAAATGACTTTCTTATCAACAAATCTGAGTATGTTTTTTTTTAAATTATATGATTTTTGAAATTTATTAGTTCAAAGATTCATGATTTCGACTTAATGTTTGATCAAATTAAAATTTTTCACGTTAAATTTTTTTTGATATGCTAATCTCAAGCACCAAGTGTAGATTCACTATAGTAGGGTTTCAAGTTGAAAAATATTTACCAATAATGAGTATATATTTAAATTTTATAATCTGAAATAATTTTTTATAATGATATTTATATTATAAAAAATAAATTTTAAAATAATTATTTTTATATATCCAAATATGGACTCATATAATGTATGTTCTTCGAAGATTTGTACTAATTGCTGCTATTTCTTAGGTCTTATTTGACAATTGACTAAAAAAATAACTTATCTTAGTCATAATCAAAATCTTAAATTTAACTTAAAAAATATTAAAAATTATTTTATATCTTATCCTACATAAATTCAATATTAAACAATCACTTTATTTCACATCCAACACAATTTTTAAATAATTAACTTACCTTATTTTTCATATTATATATATATATTTAAAAAAAATTGACAAAATTTTTCTAAATTATTTTTTTTTTCTCTAACCAATTTATGTCCCTTATCCAATATCAATATTTGTAATCTGTGGCAGGCAATGAATGTTAGAGAATGTATATTTTTTTGGGACATTTACATGCATGCCACACAAATTTATTAATATTATACCACACATATTTTTTTCATAAAATTTATATTATAGAGTATGAAAAAAATATGTGTGATGTAATACATGAAGATTTGTGTGGCATGCGTGTAAATTTTTTTTTTTTAAAGGACAAAAAAAATGATAAGACCTTTTTCTGCTGAATCGGGGTTGAACCGGCTTAATATTGAACCGGTCTTCTCTCTAATCCCTTCTTCTCTTATTTCTCTATTCTCTGTTTTCTGGTTGTCGGATGCTGAATGCTGATCGCAGGTTAGCAAGATCTCCGGGGTTCTGTACAGCCGGACATCAGCTTAGCGACGGAGGTTTGATTCAAGGTGGCATCGTTCGACGCCGCTGGAAGTCGACCTCTGGCGGACAATTCTTGACGCTTGCGACATAATCCCAGTTTTTTTTTTGATAGTGATCTGTGATCCCAGTTTAGCTTGGGATAAAGCCGTTAATGACACTGAATGGTTGTATTAGGGCTAGGGTTTTAGAATCATTCGTTCTTCAGCTGCGGCCGGTCTCGGAAATCAAGTAGTGCTTTTGTCTCTACTACTTTCTTGAAGTGGAAGTCGTCGGAGAGGACGGATCCCATCCCATGGGGCGGTTCTGTTGCCGATTTCCGGTTTCCCTTTTTTTACCACTTCTCATCGCTCCGCTTCCATTCCCTAGAGCGGATGCATCGCCCTCATCTTCCGGAGGAAGACAACTTTACTACTCGAAGCTATCCGGGATAATCATCCCGGGGTTTGCGTCGACGCAGCTGAGGGCGTGGTCGGTTCTCGACTGCCCCTTTTCCCCGCTTGACTTCAACCCTTTGGACTCTGTCTGGCTCGACACTACCAAGGCAAGGAAAAAATTCCTCCTCTACGATACTTCACGTAATCATTTTGATCTCCTACATGTTAATCGTTGGAAGTGAAATCATCTTGCTGCAGCTTCTTTCTGCTGTGAACTGCTGGCTTAAATGCATGCTGCTAGATCCTTATAATCAAACTGATCATCCTGAATGCAAATCAAGACCTGATAGTGGCCTATCAGCTATTACAGAACTGGATCCCGGTTATATAACAGGTGATGTTCTACTGATGGTCTGATAGTTCTCCTTCTCCATTTCTACCTTGTTATATCTGTGCGAAATTTGAATCATGTTGATCGAATTACTACCCTGTTCTGCAGACCAACCAAATGTGAAGCACCTATAAGATTGTCAATAAAGGCTTCAATATGACAATATCATTGAGGTTAATGCACATCCCATCAATCTCATGTCCTAGTTCACACCATTGTTGATGTTTTCTGATATTACTTCAATAGCGTAAAGTTTGAACTGTCTCATATCGAGGCACTCACATTGCACATCTTCATGCAAAACCCTGAGTAGTTGGTTGGCATGGTATGTAGGTATTTATATTGTTTGATTGGTCTATTGCTGATGATAGAAATCTGTTATGTTCATGAAAAGAAAGAAACTGTTTCTTTAATTCCTATTACTAGAGTGTGAACTAGAAAGAAGAATTAGATGTTGCTGAACTTATATTGTGATGTCCATGCCTTGTATCCTTTTATTGTCTATGAAGCATGGACACTTCAAGAACCACGCCGTGTTCGTGTCGGACACACGGACACTCGGGGACACGCTAGGACACGCGGGGACACCGTGTCGGACACGCCACGTGGCGTGTCCGAATAAAATAATATTAAAAAAAACTAAAGGACACTTCTTGGACACTCAAGGATACTTTGGGACACCTTAGAACAATTGTGAGACACTTTTAGGATACTTTTAAGATATATAAGATAGAATTGAATATATTTAATATTAATGTTAAATTTATTTATTAATATTATATATTTTTAATAAAATTTATGGATGTATTTATCTCATTTTTTAAATTATTATTAAAATTTTATTTAATAAAACTAAAAATCTATCTCTTATTATTGTTAAAATTTTACCTAATATAAGTCAAAATTCTAAGTTAACCAAGTTAAATCAAATTTCTTCCTTTTTTGTTACCCTTAAGCCTTACGAAAATGAACCAATCGTAAAAAGTTTAGAACTCTAGCTTCACCTTTATCCTTTTTTCATCTTCAACACCGAGAGTTCTTACTTTCTCTTATTATCGTATTCACTGTGATTGTCCTAAATAAACAAAATTGTATTTTCTCTTATTCAAAGTGAACCCTAAATTTATATCTCAGATCTTTTTAATGCCGACAACATTTGTTCTCATATTCTCATCTTAATTTTATGAGACTTCAGTGCTATTTATAAGTTGTTTATACTTAAAAATTTAAGTTTGTATTATGTTATATATATTGTTTTAAGTATAAATTATTAATTTTATTATTATATTTGGCGTGTCATGCTGTGTCCGTGTCCTATATTTTAGAAAATCGCTATGTCGCCGCATCGTGTCGTGTCGTGTCCCGTGTCCCCGTGTCGTGTCCCGTGTCCCCGTGTCGTGTCCGTGCTTCATAGTTTATTGTTATTCCATAATTACTAGCAATTTTGTCATGTTGCTATTTCCCTAATACCATCACTGCTTTATGGAAGGGCTTTGTCATTTATGTGATTACATATGGTTTTAGATTTTTGTACTATTCCAAGGGATTTTTTGGCATTTCATCGTTCCTTGATAGCGTCCCTCAACATCTATTTGTCCTATTGTGTCAATGTTAAAGGAATGCAATGCAGACAAATGATTACTACAAAAATAAAGTTAATTATTGCATTTATGGCCAGTTTAGATTGCATGATTGGCATGCCATGGGGTTTTCCAGGTGTGCTTATAATTAGAAACTTGTGCAACCGATGATGTAGGCAGGGTCAAGCTCTATTCAAAATGTCTCTGCCACTATGGCATCCAGTTCTCTGCATAAACTGGAGAGTCCAATTGAGTGTAACTCATTTAGATAGACTTTAGGTGAATTAACAACTAGGAATTTTGAATCCTCTAATTCTAAGCAAACTGCCTGCTCAAGTCAGTAAGTTGCCCTTATTAACACAAGAATACTGTTATGTATGCTTGTTGTTTTATTCATATTCCAGCTATTCAATCTTCGACCCTTGCCACTAACATGACTATTAGATCTCTAATAGCCTCTCTCCATATCCAACTTATTGACTTGATTCTTAAGGGGGAAGAAGGAATGGAAAGTGCTTAGCTTAAGACTTAAAATGCATGACTTCATTATGCAGGATGGAATGGAATTACCAGATAAGCATGACAGCTGAGTACTGGACAACATCACACTCTAAGGAAGAATTGTTGAAACCAAGTTATATTATCTAGTATCAGATAAACTAGATGACAAATTTGCTGATCATATAAGAGAAAAATAGAGTCCATGTTAGGCCATGAGGATCTAAAGGAAGCTAGTCAAAATAAGAATGTGGATAGTTAAAAACAGAGCACAGAAAACTTATACCAGATGAACATATATAACAGGAGGCTACTATTGGGCATAAGTAAAACTCCTTACAGAATAAACAAAGTATCTGTGATGAGATTCATGAGGAATATTTATGTAAGATTAATTTGAAAGCAATGTATACTAAATTTATCCTTTTTGCTTGCTTGGCCATTATTCCACCATGTTAGGTTAAAGCACATAGAACGACAAAAAGAAGAAAAACCTTGAATTTCTGGTGAGGTAAAAAAGTAGAGGTATGATTGGTAGAGGATGTCAAGGATAGGAAGGGTTGAATTTTGCAAATTGTGAAAACATCATCAGCAACTAGACTTCTGAAAATCTGTTACACACCTTTGTTTTGGTACAACTATCAAGTAAGAGGAAGTGTAAAAGAAAGCTACTTTAGCATTTAAGATAGAAGATAAATGCCTTCAAGGGTTATGTACTTATGTATGTGAAGTGGACAAGGAAGTTTGGTTAAGATTCACTTGTGTGGGAAGAATTAAAGATGCAAGCTTAGAAGATGTCAGGAATGAGCAAATCTTATGCACATTAATTTTGGTTTTTAGTTATCATGAAGTTTTAAGATGTAGGACGTCAGGTTGGCTAAGCCCTACTAATTTGGAGTAGGGATTTGTTGTTGTTGTAGTTATTGTTGAGTTGTGGTTTTAGGGCATTAGATAGTGAAGCAAACAAATCAGACATTAACTTGCATGTGTAAGGTTTTTTTTCTTGTTCAATTCACTATGTGATGGGACCCTTATTATTTACTAGCAGAAGGGCCTAGTTTCATGACTAGATATCCTTAAATCCTTTCATCTATGAAGCACGAGTACGATACGACGATACGGATACGATACGATACGGATACGACGATACGCTAAATTTAAAAAAAATAGGATACAGATACGTCAGGATACGACTGTTATATTTATGTATAATATGTCATATTCTCATATTTAAGATATAAATATATGGTAGATTATACTAGCTTATACATTTTGTTGTTATAATTTTCAAAAATATCTTTTAATTTTTTTTAAATTAATTATATTTTTTAAATATTATTAATATCAGTAAAAAAATATTAGACAATTGAACTATAAAAAATAAAAATATCCTTCAACAACTATTGAGTTTAAAAAATTTTAAATTAAAATAATATTTTAAATTTATTTAATTACTTTCAACCTATCACAGATCATCTAAGTGAGATGAGAGTTTAAATATATTTTAGTAAATTAGTTTTAGTTTTAATTTAAATCCGATTTAAATTAATTAACTCAATGCAAACGACATATAATTGAAAATAATATAGATAATATGACATAAAGTCATATATACTAATCTAGTTAAAGTATATATATGCTCTTCTCACTCTGAGTGTTAACTAAATAAATAAACAAAATAAAAAAATTAAAGTTCTATCGTTTTCATAATATGAGCTTGATTAAAGTAAAAAGAAAGTGATCGGTGTCTAATAGAAGCAAAGATAGTATGGTTGACATAGAAAAACTAGATAATACAGTTGCTTGCAAATACCAAATTCTTTTTCTATTGCCGAAACACTAGCGTGCATTAAGCATTTTGTAATTCCAATTATGTGAGTTCAGTATATCTCTCAATCTTATTATTTGAGTTTATGCATAAGTTGTGTTTTATGTATAATATATTTTTTATTTTTTATCGTGTAGGCCAAACTAATTGTTTCAACATTTTTTTCTTTAATTAGAAGTATCGAAAAGTATCGGGCAAGTATTGGGCAAGTATTGGGCAAGTATCGGGCGATTATCGGATTTTTAAATTAAAAATAAAAATCGATACGCCACGTGGTGTATCAGATACGTATCGGTGGAGTATCGGGGAGTATCGGTATCCGATACGGATACGTTCGGCTCCACGAAGTATCGGTGCTTCATAGCCTTTCATAGCATCACATCGTTCTCAATACCATACCTTCTAGACATGTGGCTCCAAGCTTTCTTACATCCATAATGTGCCATCATTCACATTCATTTCTTTGCACTACAAACATGGAGCTTTTAGGGAAAATTACATATAACCCCTTGCAAAGTATAGCAGTTTACATAACAAGCACCATAATTTTCTGTTTGCATATATGTTATGAAAAGCTTTAAATTCAACAAAAAGGTACCTTGGTTACTCCATTATCATCCTAATGTAGAACTAGAGAGGGCAACAAAAGGAGGAAGAAGATGATGAAGAAGAGGGAAGAAGAGAGATGGAAGATTTGAAGGGAATAATTTTATTATTTTAGTAGAACTGACTAATACAAAGATATTAGGTCTATTTAGAAAGTTCTTGGTTGATACAAGAAAAGAAAATACATTAGAATGGTAAAAGAATAGTTGAAATGAAATAGCATCTTGCCTAAATAACTAAATGTTCAAAAGAAAATATAATAAACTAAATAATTTCCTATATTAATAAGATATTTCTCCATTTGATTTTGCCTGGAGCATTTTAAAATAGCGCGAATCGATGTTTGGATCTTTATCATTCTCTCTGCTTGCAAAACTCGACTTCGTTGAGGTGGACTGTAAGTAGGATTCCATGAGAGATGGGTTTAATTGTCAATGCTCATCATCAGTCAGTAGTGCACACAATTTTGTCATTCATAATAGCATTAATCCAATTCTCATGCTGTGGGAATGGAGGAGCTTTTGGGAGAAAAATATCTACATGAGCAAGCTAGATAAAGCAAGGGGCTAAAGGTTCCTCGGTATAGTATTAGATCATCCACTTTAAAAACATAATCTATATTTAAATGATTAAGGCTAATCAAGTAAATATGCATTTGGTCCAAGTTTATGAAGGATGAAGAATGAGTTAATAGCTCTTGTGTGAAGTTTCTTAAAACAAATTTTGGATAGGCATTTCGGGAGAAGATAAACAATTTCAAAATCACCAATATTATAATATTTAAATTTATGATGAATATTAACAAGCTTATAATCAACATTACTTGTGGTAATTTTACGTCTAATCTCAGCATATAGGTGATGAATGTGGTTGGCAAAATAATCGATGAAATTAAAAATATGCATATTAGCAGGTAAAGAATCTTTATAACCATAAATATATTTAAAAGGACTAGTGTTAGTGGATCTATTGACGTAGTTGTTATAAGAAAATTCAATACTAGAAAGTACCACCCATCACACAATAGGTGGTTATGAAAGTAATATTAAAAAAAAAGTATTTTCTTATTATAGAGACCACTTTATGATCAACTCCACACCCTCACATAAACCTCCACTATGACTCAATATGTTGAGAGGTTTAATGAGCTTTTGTTATGAGTTATTCTCACTAAAGATCTACAACACTCATTAGACATTCATTTCTAGTCTTAGGAATGACATTAGGAGGGAGTTTGAGTTATATATTACTGTCTCTCTGGATGATGCACTCCAAAGAGTCATGCACATTGAAAAATACCTTATGCACTTTGCACCACTTAGTTTTACTTCCCAGGGCACGACTTATAGTTCAACTTGACCTAGCACTACTTGTTGACGGAGAGAGATGGAGTCCTGAGAATTAGCGGCGCATAGTGTCTCTAACCCAGAATATTAGTGTGAGAGAGCTAGTAATCATATAGGAAAACACACAGGAATTTAAGGTGGTTCAGGGAGAGAAAGCTTTCGCTAGAAATCAGAAAAGGGTTTGGTCAGAAGACCAATACAAAGAGAAAGAGGATACAAGGAAAAAGAAGAATACAATCTTGTTTACAATCGTAGATGTTGAGTCTCAATTGTCCCAAAAAGCCTCTTCTGAAGCTTTGGTTAGGGGTATTTTTAGGCGGGTTGAGGTAGTGCGCAGCCGGTTTCCAGGTGAAAACAAGCTGTAGCTGCCGGTTTCATGGAGGCTAGTGACAATTTCTAACAGAGAATTTTTCTATTTTTCTGGTTGCCGTGAACCGGGTGACTAGCTACTGATAATTGGAGACCAGCGACCTTGCCTTGGAGTAGTCACTTCAGAGAAATGGTTTGGAACAGTCATTTTATAGAAAATTTGACTTTCGCCTTTGACATGCCTCTAATTACGGCAGCGTGCTCAGAGGGTGGAAGTCCTATTTGTACAGATCGTATAACTCCTTAGGCTGGGGGACAGCGACAGCTGGTCGTGGGCAAACATCGGAGTCGATATGATGGCAGAGAGCAATACATCGCGTACAAGGGTTCGATGTTTCTGCAAAAGCAAGGACGAACATAATTAGTGGATCATCGTAGTTGATGGTTCCACATCGTGGCCGATGGTGCCACATCATGGTCGATGTTACAGGAAGCTGTCGATGGCGAATATCGTGGTCGTGGGTTGGAGATTCCTGCAAAAGTAAAGTATGATTAACAAAATCTCGTTGCGAATGAATCAAACGATGATAAAGACGGATTTGAAAAACCTTTTGATGCCACGTGTATGGCTGAAATTCAATGCTAAATTCAGGTGTTAACACTAATACAATTCTACTTTCTTAGAATAGACACTTCTCAAGCCACTCCGATATAGACTCATAGTTTCTCTCAATTTGCTCCTTATCTTAGAGGATCCACATCTATAGCTTCTACTAGCAATACTTGTGCTAGTAACCCCTCCATTCAGTGTCATCATTATCATGATAGAAGTCATAGTCTTTCGCTATTCTTAAAGATCCTTAATCTTAAAGCATGAAGAACTTAGTGATCCCATCGAGTCGGAGTTTCAAGTAGAGAAGCTAGTAATGTATTCAATGGATAAAGCTGAGTTAGAATGTGAGTTAGAGCTAGAGTATCAGCACATTACTATTGTTATGTGTGTTCTATTCACAATCAAATTTGACGACGAGTGGAAGAGACCCAATATTTTTCATATATTTATTCATTGCAATGGTGGTTGTGCAAGCTTATAATTTGTAGTGGCAACAACATGAATGTTGAAGCTAACGGCTTGTTTGGTTAGAGAGTTGTTTTTAGATGAGAGATAAAATATATTAATTTATAAGTTTAATGGGAAATAAAGTTATTCTAATATTGAGAGTTTCTTTAATTGCATCCTGCTTTATAAAATACTTGATTGTAGGACGATGTAGTTAGAATAAACATGACGAAAATGATTCATACAAAATAATCAGATAATGTTTGGCTTGCTTTAGTTAATGGAGCACTGAAAACAAGTAAATTATATGAAACTCAACCTCAAAGTTGCCCTCATCAAAAAAACAAAAAAAAAACACCTCAAAGTTGCACACTTGTAGAATCCATCCCTCTTTTCGGTGCTTTCTCATACTTCAAAAGGTGTTGCATGAAGTACTTCCTAGGAGGTCATCCATCTCAGTATTACTCAGTTCAAGTATGCTTAACTGTGAAGCTTTCTATCATTAACCTCACTGTTTTGCCCCAAAAGATGCTTTTACCATTTACAGCTTAGAATTTTCTCCTTTTTCGATGTGGAACGATTCATTCTTATGCCCTTCTCACAAACTTTTATCGGCTTAGAAGCCTGCCAGGAGCCACACTTTGCTTTAGTGATTACTTTCTCCCAGGACATTACCCGACGATCAGTCCCCGTCATTTTTAGCTACAGACGTCACACTTACTCTCCCATTCCAACCAGTTTTAGCCATATCTTCTATCTTTTGTGTAATCTCTAACTCTCCATTCGCAACTTTAGTGCCTACAGGTGCAAGGAACTCCTTTTTTGTTGAAATCCCGGCTAGTCCAAAGCTATGAAGCACCGATACTTCTTGGAGCCTAACGTATCCGTATCGTATCCGTATCGGATACCGATACTCCCCGATACTCCACCGATACGTATCCGATACGCCACGTGACGTATCAATTTTTTATTTTTAATTTTTAAAAATCCGATACTCGCCCGATACTTGCCCGATACTTGCTTGATACTTGCCCGATACTTGCCCGATACTTGTCCGATACTTCTAATTAAAGAAAAAAATGTTAAAACAGTTAGTCTGGCCTACACGATAAAAAATAAAAAAAATATATTATACATAAAACACAACTCACGCATAGACTCAAATAATAAAATTGAGAGATATACTGAACTCACACAATTGAGATTGCAAAATGCTTAATGCACGCTAGTGTTTCGGAAAAAGAAAAAGAATTTGGTATTCGCAAGCAACTGTATTATCTAATTTTTCTATATCAACTATACTATATTTCCTTCTATTAGACATCGATCACTTTTTTTTAACTTTAATCAAACTCATATTATGAAAATGATAGAATTTTGATTTTTTTGATTTTGTTTATTTATTTAGTTAAGACTCAGAGAGAGGAGAGCATATATCTACTTTAACTATATTAGTATATATGAGTTTATGTCACATTATCTATGTTATTTTCAATTATATGTCGTTTGCATCGAGCTAATTAATTTAGATTGTATTTAAATTAAAACTGAAACTAATTTACTGAAGTATATTTAAACTCTCATCTCATTTAGATAATCTGTGATAGGTTGAAAGTAATTAAATAAATTTTAAAATATTATTTTAATTTAAAATCTTTTAAACTCAATAGTTGTTGAATGATTTTTTTATTTTTTGTATTTCAATTATCGATAATATTTTTTTAGTGATATTAATAATGTTTAAAAAAATATAATTAATTTGAAAAAAAATTTAAAAGATATTTTTGAAAATTATAACAATAAAATGTATAAATTATTATAATTTACTATAGATTTGTATCATAAATATGAGAATATGACATATTATACATAAATATAACAGCCGTATCCTGACGTATCCGTATCCTACTTTTTTTAAGTTTGGCGTATCGTCGTATCCGTATTGTATCGTATCCGTATCGCCGTATCGTACTCGTGCTTCATAGGTCCAAAGCCACTTTTGATATGGGTATTCCCTTTCCCTCTTTTAGTTGGTTCATCAACCTTCATCTCATCTTTTTCTTTCAATGCTCTAGCAGAGGTTGCTGTAGTCATTGTCTTGATCCCATCAATTTTCTTCCATCATCATGAAATCAAAGGATTGGTCACTCTTAGAACCCCCAGCAGGTACACTTTTGTTTTTGCGCTAAGCTCATGTCTTTCCACCATCTTAGCTGGCTCCTCCAGATTCTTCTTGATCTCCAATTACTCCTATAAATGCTTTGCAGAGCAATTAGCCATGTTCTCCTCAAACCCCCTTTTTCTGAACAGCTGCTGCAGTAGTTATCCACTATCCTCTTCTAGTTTGGTGCTTCAATGCCAACGAAATGACGAAAATCTTGATCGACATAAAGGTGCTTTGATCGATCTTAATGATGTTGCCATCGGCAAGGGGGCGGGAGCATTACGGCTGATGACTACACCGTTGATGATGGTGCCATTGGAAGAATCTAGATCTGCGAGGCCCCATTGGTAGATCTCAGGGAGAAACTCAACTGTTAAATGCTTCTCAGAAATAATCGGTTCATTAATGGAGACCATATTTTTGCGGACTACATGATCGATGCGGATCAAATCCCTAGGGAAAACATCTTGTGTTTCTCCATTCTTCATCCCGTCCTCGATGGAGATGGTGATTTTGGGAATCCCCTCTTGGAAAGAAAGTGGGAAACCCTAACCCTAGTAGAGGGGGGGGGGGGGGGGGAGAAGAATAGTGGGAGTGAGAAGCTGTGTAAGATGTGATATAAATTTGATTTTAATATTGAATTTGTGTTGAATGTGAAATAATGTCAATTTTTAATATTAAAATTTATATTGACTTTCCTCTGAGATAGAAAGCCTTTTGATTGAGTTTGTTGATGTCATACCTAGTGATCTTTCTAGTGAGCTATTGCTTATGAGGGATATCTAGCATGACATAGATCTCGACATAGGGTCCTGATTACCAGATCTACCACAATATATGTTGAATTCCAAAGAATGAGAGTAACTCAATAGGCATATTGGTGAGTTATCATAGAAGGGATTTGTTAGGCATAACTTAATCCCTTGTCTTGTTTCTGCTCTTCTTACTCCAAAGAAAGATGAATCTTGGAGGATGTGTATTGATAGTAGCCAACTATCAATAAAATCATCGTTAAATATTAGTTTTGTATCTTTTATTTGGAAGATAACATGTTTGTAGGATCTAGTTGATACTCCAAAATTGACCTTTATAGTAGTTACAACCAAACTAGAATTAGGTCTGGAGATGAGTGGAAAATTGCCTTTAAAACCCAAGATGATCTTTTTGAGTGGCTAATAATGTTGTTTGGATCATCAATTGTCTCAGTACTTTCCTGAGAATAATGACCTATCTCCTAGCCATTCCAGGCAAATGTTTGGTGGTTTATTTTGATAATATTTTGATTTATAGTAAATAAAAATGGAGCATCTAAATCACCTCTATACTATCTTCATTTCTTTTAGGCAAGCCAAACTTTATGTCAATTGGTTTGATTTGAGTTTGAATCAGCTAGATGTGAGCACGCAATGAATGCAGGATTCCTTAAGGCTTATCATCGAGTTGGTTTGAGGGCTCACAGGATTGTAGACCCTTTATGGGCAAGCAGCAATCATGGGCGAGCAACGAATGCGAGTGAGTGACAAGCAGTGAATGCAGGTGGGATATCGTAGGTGAGCAGCAAGCTCGGTTACGCAATCATGGGTGCAAGGCGAGCATGGATGGGTGAGCAAGCTAGTAGGCGAGTTGTTGTTTGAGGCGAGCGAGCAGTTGAGACGAGACTGGCTGGGGTGATCGGAAGAGTAGGGCTAGTTGGGTGAGTACAACAAGTTATTGGATTGTGTCCAAATAGATTTGACTCAGTTTTATAGCTATGACTTCTTGTGGCAGTCGACGACTACTAGTATCTAGCAGAGACCGACGGGATAATAGAGGTGGTGAGGTGGTGGATGGCAGCGGTGTTGTGAACTATTGAGCTCTGGTACCAGTTGATGTAGGATTAGTGAGGGAAAGAAGAGGAGGAAGAGGAGGGAGATGATGAGGGAAGGAGAGAAAGTATAGATTTGTAAAGCATGGACACTTCAAAAACAACGCTAGACCGACACGGACACTGGGGGACATGCAAAGACACACGGAGACATCATGTCAAACATGCCACGTGGTGTGTCCTAATAAAATATTAAAGACAATTAAGACACTTCTTGGATATGCGGGGATACTTCGAGATACCTTAGAACAGTTCTGAGACACTTTTAGAACACTTGGGGACCTTGTCTTCTCTTCATTCTTTTTATTAATATTTAAATTTTTTTATTATTGTTAAAATTTTATTTAATAAAATCATGAGCTATCTCTTATTATTATTACTATTATTAAAATATTAATTGAGCTAAATTAAATTTCTTCATCTCTTGTTGCCATCGAGTTTCATGAAAATGAACCAATCGCAAAATGTTTGGAGCTCTAGCTTTATCTCTTTCCTTCTCTCATCCTCAAAGCTGAGGGCTCTTACCTCCCCTTATTGTCGTGCTTGTCATGGTTGTTCTGGTAAGCGAAATTGCATTTTCTTTTATTCTCCCGCTCACTTTGTAATGTGAACCTTAAATCTACATCCCAAATCTTTTTAATGTTGATGACGTTTATTTTCAAATTCTTATTTTGATCCTATAAGACTTCTTTGCTACTCACAAGTAGTTTATAATTTAAAATTAATTTTTTTTATATATTATTTTAAGTATGAATAGTTACATTTACTATTATTGTATTTGATGTGTCATACTGTATCCGTGTCGTATGTTTTAGAAAATTGCCGTGTAGCCATATTGCATTGTGTCTTGTCCTGTATCGTGTCCGTGCTTTTTAGGTATAAATTTAGAGTGAATAATTTTTTCATCAAAACTAACTAATACAATGACATCAAGCCTATTTATAGAGTTCTTGATCAATACAATAAAAATAAATGCATCAGAATGGTAAAAGGAAATAGCTAAAATGAAATAACATTTTGTCTAAACAACTAAATGTTCAAAAAAAATATAATAAACTAGATAATTTTCTCTATAAATAAGATATTTCTCCATTTAATTCTCATCTTTCTGGCGCTTAGAGTATTTGAATTTGAAATTATTCAAATTGACAATTAGATCTCCATCACATCCCATAGTAATATTTGAAATGGTATTCTTGGTATATTTATGCCACATGTAAATGTTGTGTAGCATAGTCAATATCTTGGTATAACAGAGGATTGATATGTTTGTGAACAACGATGATGAAAGTGCCTAACACAGTCAAGTTTGCAGATAATGAATGGCGCCATTAAATTGATAGGATTTTGTAGAGACCCTTATGAGCATGAGTGAATTTTTACTGCATTTATGATTTTTTATGTCATATATGCAAATAATAAAATGAGGGTGTTTAATATATGAATAATATAAGTTTTAGTGTAAATGCACTTTAATGCATTATGTGATAGTTGAAGGGTAACTTTTTTATGTTTTACTATTATATAAGGTGAACACTTGCATTCTGCTGCGATTGTGGAGTTAATTAGGGCTGGTAGTCATATGGTTTCTGAACTACGTAAGCCTGCTAAAATGTATGTATTGATTATTAATGCAATCTATTGTACAATATACATGGTTGTACTGGATTGTCGACCATAAATGAGTGCATTGTAATTTATCTTTGGTATTGTTCTCTGTTTACCATATCTCTATAATATACCAACAAAGCCCTCGGCTGCATCTTTGATTTTCTGGTAGTTTGGCATGGAGCAGAATTGTTTATGCCCATTTCTTGAATATCTATTTTGGGAGTCAGTTTTTATCATGAATGTAATATCTTTTGAGTATTCAAACCATTCGTGAGATGTATTTTTGCTGTATTTTTTTATTAAATAACATAAATTCTAGTGTGAATGGCCTATTGGCCTTTACACTTTTTTAATGCATTGTGGAATATAGGAACGTTAACTTTATTACATTTTTCTCTTCTACAATGTGAGTGCTTCTGATTCCTACGGTTGTTTTATGGCTGGTAGTTGCACGAGTTCAGAACTATGTTTGTATTTTGAAGGCTTTGTATTCATTGGTAGTGCAATGTCCAGTACAATGTGCAGAAGTATCCTGGATGGGTGACAAGAAATGAATTTACTACAACATTATGTATGGTGTCTTTCTATTTTACCACATCTCTATCACATAGTAATAAATCCCCTGTTATGTCATTGGTAGTAAGCCATGGAGTAGAATTGTGTATGAACATTTTTTGAGTATGTACTCTGAGAATCAGTTATGAAATAGTTTCTTTGAGTATTCTGGGGTAAGTATTTGTGATGGTCTTGCTTTGGTTCTGTGATGCTGGATAATCATTTGTCTTTTGAAGCTTAAGTGAGCATTTAAAGGTGTGCAAATTACTTTTATGCCTGTATCTACTAAGTATATCCGTTTCCTTGCCACATAATATTGCCTTAAGAATGTTTGTCTATTGGTTACTTAGGTCCTCTTTCTTCTGTTTGGAAAGAATGGCTTAAATGGTGCATTGAATTTGGTATTGAGGCAAATGCAATTGTTGCAGTTCCGTATGACTGGAGACTGTCAGCATCAATGTTGGAGGAGAGAGACCTTTACTTTCACAAATTAAAGTTAGTTATTAAGCAAAACTTCGTTAGCAATGTTTTCCAATTTCTTGTGAAGTGCTATGGTAGTCTCATTTCTTCTAGCATTGCTACATGGAAACAGTGTTCTGATAAAACCTGCTGATTTTTCTGCTTAGTATTCTTTTTATGGCCTGGTCTCATTCATATCTCATTAGTTTTATTGGTTTTCCTCCTGATTTACTTTGTAGTCTTGATTAGGGTAATGAAAAACAGGATATTTTCCTCCTTGATAAATATGGACATCAAAATCCTAAATGTGTAAAGTGATGATGCTGATTTCTGAATTATTTGGTTTATATGCTTTCGTGGAGCCTTCTCAGTTCCCATGGTACTATCCTTATTGTGGCACATTCTATGCTAAATAGTTGTAGCTATTTATTTTCTTGTGTTCAAAACTTTTCCTTATTGCAATATAGTTGTGTAGTTTTTGTTGTGCTCTAGTATATTACTGAAATTTTATGTGTATTTACTTGAGAATTTTATATCTGATGATATTGCAATCTTAATTACTAATTTTTTCTTCAGTTTAATGTACGTTGAAAAAAATTATTAGTCTATTCCTATATCCATTCACACAGATGTTTGGAGCTAGAGTTGGTTTTTGGAGTAAAAATGATGCAAGACTAAAACGTAGGTGCAATATGCAAATTAGGATTGAGCTTTAACTGCAAATTATATCTGATTTGAGCAAAAAGTTTTCAAGTTCAATCATGTGAGATCGACAAAAATCCAACTATTGCAAATTGAACTGATTTCAAGCTAAATTGTATTGGATCAGTGGTAAATAAGATTTTACACACTTAGATTATGCCAGTGGGATATTTTTAGTAAAACACATTTTCAAGGAATTTGTTGGGATCTCATAGTAAAACCTTATTTGTGATTCCTTTGATTGGATTTCAAATTTCTCAATTTAAAGCCAAATTATATAATCTATATAATCTCATAATACCAATCACAATCATTGTGGGAAACGGATAGAAACTTGTACCTATATCGGAGGTTATAGTGAGAATAAACAATGGCTGTAGGTACTTGCTAAAACGGGACTTTCCTTGTCAAGAATCCCAAGAGCTTTCTCTTGTCCTTCGTTGCAAGGTGGACCCAAATGGATCCATGCACTGTTTGTACAATTCATATGAGCACTGATGTCTTCTAAGCTAGCTGCACTTGTCAGCAGTTATTAATTTTACTTCCATGAAAATAGGATAGGATAGGACAGGCTTGGAATTTGAATGCACAGCTGGAGTCTCATGCTTGTTTCTTCATGCCTACTTAGGGAGACATAAGTTGCAAGGCATGGTCGTGGCAGTCCGGTGATGGCGGCCAAATACCCTAGCGCTAGGGTGCTTGACCGCATTTTGGATGAACATGTTGCTACCGCAAGTGGGCACACATTCAACTAATCACACGTTTATGCTTGTTTTTTTAAGTAAATAACATCTAAGTATGATACATAAATTCTCTTAATTATTACATAATTATTTCTCTTAAAGTGCTAGAGTTTATCCTTTAAACATATGCGTATTGTTTTATTTTTTTAAACATGTGCAGTAAATTATTGAAAGTTATAATCAGAACAACTTAGGACAATTTTAAATTAAACATTCATCAATTATCCATGCATGTTGTTTTAAGATTCGGTAAATGATCGCTCGCACATTTTTATCCTATAATTTTTTAATATATCTACCTTTTTGTTGCAAATTTATCAACATACGCTTATTTCATTAGCTTTATGTTATAGTTTCAATCTTACTCAAAACTAATGATTGTAACTGAAGACCAAAACTGCAAACTTTCAACACCTTTATTACTGAAACTTTACTGGTTTGAAACTGATGCCAAATTAGTTTTAACATACCTGTTAAGTTTGCACATTGTTGTCTTGTGATTCTTTGTGTTCATTTATTTTATTCTTGCCCATATTACTTTCTCTATATGCAGGTTAACTTTTGAAACAGTGCTGAAACTCCGTGGGGGCCCCTCTCTGGTTTTTGCACACTCTCTTGGAAATAATGTTTTTCGCTATTTCTTGGAATGGCTGAAACTGGAAATTGCACCGAAGCATTATATTCAATGGCTTGATCAACACATCCATGCATATTTTGCAGTCGGTGAGCTAATTTATTCTGGGAGATCTTCTAATAGAACATTTGACTTCAAAGTATGTCTTTGCTTAAAATTGTTTTGTAATGAACTTTCAGGTGCTCCTCTTCTTGGTGCTACGGAAGCGGTAAAAGCTACTTTATCTGGATTTACTTTTGGCCTTCCAATTCCTGAGGTCCATCTCTGACTCCATGCTTGTTTGCATGCTTAGATACCTATTCTGGGTTACGTTACCAGTGGTCTGTTTTTATTTATTTTGGGCCTAAATTGTTCTATCTACACGAGGAAATGTGGCGGCTACACCCTTTTTTCTCTTTTATTCTTCATTTTTGGTATTAATCTTTACCTATGCTTATGGGTGTCAACGTTAGACCATTTTTCTTTCATCCGCATTGTTCAAGATATTTTTAAGCTATGTCCATCTTATAGATTTCAGTAAATGTGATGGAACTGTCAAGTTAACGTAAGTGTTCCATGTCCTTCTCCTGTTAGTGCTCTTGGATGTCAACTGATGGAAATGACAACTATTCATATCTCTGGAAGATTCTATAGTCCTCTTACAAAGTTCACATGTAAAATCTTCAGGGAACTGCTAGGCTATTGTACAATTCTTTTGGTTCTTCCTTATGGTCAATGCCATTTTCAAAGTATTGCAAAGCAGATAATGTATATTGGAAGCATTTCTTTGAGGGAAGGCGGGATCATCGACATACGCATCGCTGTGATGAAATGGAATTTCAAGCAAATTACTCTGGTTGGCCCACGGATGTCATAAATATTGAAATTCCTTCAGTTAAAGGTTACCTATGCAAATTTTTATTCATTTGAGGAGCAATAAAATGGTTTTTGTTGTTTATCTTAAAATCTGTTCTTTTCAGGTACTAGTGCCTATCCTTCAATGGTTGATAGTACTGAGGATGTAACTTCAAACCTGGAATGCGGAAAGGCTGCTCAACTGGCCTTTTCTGCTAGAGAAGTGTCTGATGGTACCTTCTTTAAAGCCATACAGGATTTTGATCAGGACAGTGAAAGAATTTTGTATCAACTCAGGAAGTAAGCTTTTTAGGATTCTTTGAATACTCAAGTAATCATACTTCCAACGTTTTAACCTTATATAACTCCTAATTTTGTTTCTAAATTCATATTTGTTTGACTATTACAATATTTGTTTAAGATGGATCATCTTAGTAGAGAATTATATGTAGTTAAAAAATTTCATGTTGTAATATGTCGACCATAGTTTTATGGTAAACAACCTAAAAGTTAATTTTTTCCCCCTTCTTTCCTTATAGTACTAATTTACTTTTCTGTAATAATGGAAAAAAGCACTATATGAATTTCTTAGATTATTGCTGCAAGAATATGAAGTTACATGGATTACAACCTGCAAGCTTAAGCTTTTAGGCTTCTTGGTTATCTTATAATTTGGCATGATATCATGGTCAGATGTCTCAAGTTTGAGCTTTAGTATTCCCCAATTATTTTTGGCATAAGGTCAAAAAAAGGCGTGTATTGCATTGATTCCCTAGCAGAGTCAAATAAGCTTGGTTGAGTGGACGCATAAGAATATGAAATTATTTCTAGATTATAAGATGAGGACTTAGGCACACCTAAGAATGCGATGAATTGGATATTTTCGTGTGAATCGAAAAACTTATTCAATAAATCCATTCAATAGGACATGAGTATTGGGCTAATAGTAAAAAGCACAAAAGATATTACAAGTGATTTTTAAATGGTTTGATCAAAAGACCTGCTCCACCTCTAGCGCTCCTTAGCCTTTAAGCTTAAACTACCCTATCACTTCTGGATAGAAGAATGCGGTGAAACCTATGGCACTCCTTTGCAGAGGCTGGCAGAAAATCTTATGCAACTCCTTGGCAGAGGTAGACATATGAATACATCTTTACAAAAAAGATATGTCATTTTAAGGGCAAGATTAAACTATAATGTTGATCTATCCTTCTATGGTGGGGACACCACGATCGACCGTCGATTTATTCCTGGCAGAGTTTATCGTCGACGGCCGGGATCTAGCCATGCTGCTTCGATCTGGATTGATGACTATTAGGACAGAATTGGGAAAAGATGGATGCTGCGGATCGCTGACTCATAGATTTGGAAACTCTCCTATTTATTCTGATTGATTGGAGATTCCATTTTGGGATGATTTTATTTTTCACATTTATTTTGTATTAGTTGTTTCTATTTCAGTTGATCATTATTTAGGCATGTTATACAGTAAATTTCCCTCGTTTGTTGTGAGGAAATTTATTACCATTATGATTTTTCTTTTTGAGTCAGGGTCTGGGTAATGGGAGGTCCATATATAACGCCTCCCTGTGACTCTGTATTTTCATTAAATGTGAATATCATCTGAATTGGTGTGTCGCTCGGGATTATTTGATTCTGCGAAATGAATCGATATCCTGGATAGGAAGGTGGCCTTCGGTGAGAATCCTTTGAAACTTCGACTGCTCCAGCTCCTCCCCTCCTGGGTTCGATTCCATCAATCTCGCACCTCCAGCATTCACATCTGACTTCTCTGACACGTTTCATTCCGCAGCGCCCATGCCCCCGATCATCTCGCACAGCGTCGCCCCCGCGCGACTGCGCCCTGACTGGCGTGTGGAACATCTGCGCTGACTGCTTTTGCGTACGCCGGTGACCCTGCTCCGCCGTCGCCAGCGCGCTGTTTTTCGCTGCACGGCCGGGCGGCCCGCTCCGCCCGCACGCCGGCGACCCTGCTCCGCCGTCGCTTGCCGCCATCTGCTCCGCGCGCGCGAACCGCGCCGCTGCTCCGCGTGGGCGCCCAGCCGTCGCCGCCCGCACTGCCCGCAGAGCCCCCGCGCGCAATCCGGCCTCGCTCGCAGTCTCTCCGCCTCGCAGCCCCTTCCGCCTCGCGCAGCGCCCCTCGCAGCGCGCGCCCAGCCCCTCAGCAGCGCGCGCCCCCCTCGCTCGGCGCCGCAGCGCCGTCGCGGCCGCGTGCCCGTATGCGCCCGGCGCGATCGGCGTCGCTCGGTTCGGCTCACCTGCCCTAGTTTGGAGAAATTAACATTGTGATCCTTGGAATCTCTAGATTCAGAGTACGAGAATTCCAAATCTGGCCTTTAACTTGGTAAAAGTCGATTAAGTTGGATTTTCTGCTCGTTTGTGATCGACCTGTGTGCGACCTTTCATTACTTGAGCGAATTTTGAAATTACTGTTACGGGTCAATTTACTGTGAGAACCCATCAAAATCCTGTTTCCCTGATTCCTTGAATTTATTGAAAACCGGATTTGCCGCCCTAAATCTGAATTAGGTAATATTCTCAATTACCTTTGATCTAAATTTATTAAGATTTAAAAGTAATGGTTTTGCGGGCTAATAAAATTTCTCAGTCATGCACAAAATTCCCTCTGATATTTCGCATTATTTTGTGAATATTCTGCCTTACAATATTGCTGATCTCTAAACTGCATTATCATTCATCTGTCCCGCATCAAATTGGTATCAGAGCATTAGGTCAGGTTAGAGCATATTTGCATCTGCATAAATTAGATCATATTTATTTTATTGCATGCGCACTCGTTCTGGTTCCGAATATTCCATTTCTGACCCTAAACCAACTAGTAGTATGAATCCCGAACTTCAGAGAACATTAGCTGAGATTATCACGAGGTTAGATCGTATGGACGATAAAATAAACCAACTTGAGGGCCAAAATAATCAAGAGAACGGAATCGAACAACCTAGGCAAATTTATGGACCTAGGAGAACTGAGCATAACCTTATGGGTTTTCAAATACGTGAGGCAGAAGAAAATAACTGGCGTGGCGTGAAAGTAGGGGCCTACCTTTGACGGTCGTCTGGACCCAAAGGCTTACTTAGATTGGGAAGCGAACTTGGACCATTATTATGAATGGTACGACATGTCGGAAAATCGAAAGGTCAGATTCGCGAAGATGAAGCTTACTATGCAAGCCAAGCTCTACATAAATAATGTTGAGCGACTCTTGCAGCACGGTCGACAAGAACCTATTGGATCGTGGGATGAGCTTAAAGCGAAACTTAGAGAGAAATATATTCCTGTTTCGTATCAGCATCACCTATTAGATCAATGGCAAAGGCTGACTCAGGGTAATAAAACTGTCGCTGAATACATCGCGAGGTTCGACGAATTCCTTATGCGGTGTGGTGTTCATGAAGATCCAGAAGTCACATTTTCTAGATTCCGATCTGGACTTCGGGACGACATACAACGCGAAATCATTGTGAGGCAGATCCCAACCCTTGAGCAAGCTTATCAAGTTGCCCAAGATCTAGAAAGGTATCAAAGGCCGATCATACTACATAAAGTTGATCCGCGCTCGACCATAGCTCCCACAAGGACTACGCCTTCCGGGACCAAGCCAGCTGATGGTTCACCAGCCACTGGCCGGCCTCTTGCCACTGACAAAGGCAAGACTGTGATCGGGGAAACCTCTCGTAGTGGTGGTAATCGGTCTATACGTTGTTTCAGGTGTCAGGGAATCGGTCACATGGCATTCGAATGTCCTACAAGGACAATGATCATAGAGCAGGATGATGAGTCTCCAGCCTATGAGGATGATTCACCCACCTATGTGGCTGATGAGGCACTTATTGGCGAATTTGAGGATCCTGAGTATGAAACTCTAGGACATATCAGATTTACTTATGAGCATAACTCTCCTAGTGATCCAAGAATAGGGGTTGTTAGATGTGCTCTAACCCAACCCAAAGAAAGTGGTGATTGGCGCAGAACTTCTATCTTTCACACTTACATAAGAATCAATGAAAAAGTGTGTAAGATTATCATTGACAGTGGAAGTTGTGTGAATGTGATCGCCACTACAACTTACCACCAACTTGTGTCTAAGACTGGTTTCAAATTCCTCAGAGTCATCCTAATATATAAAAGTTTCCTGGATTAATGCCTCTTCCTTGGAGGTTTACAAACAGCGATGCTTAGTACAAAACACAAATTCAATTCCTATCAGGACAAAATTTTGTGTGACGGTCCTACCAATGGAAAGTTGGTTAGCATCATCTTGGGCTAGACCTTGGTTGTATGATCTGGATGTTAAACTCTTCGAGACGATCCTAATCCTGTGTACTTCACCTATAAAAGGTGACAAAACGATCGTCGATAGGCCCTTCTCCTCCTAAGGCCATAGCATGAAAGAAATTTCAAGTAAGAAGAGCCTCAAAGAAGAAAGACCTTCCACTTAATTCAGCGCTCGAGCAGTTCGAGAAGGAAATAGATGAGAACTCCTTAATTTGGGCTGTTTGCGTTAAGGAAGTGAAAGAGAGTTTGATTCAGTTGAACCTCCACAGAAGCAAGTTCCCTATACTTAAGGAATTTGCTGACGTGTTCCCGGAGACCTCCCGACTGCTTACCCCCGATGCGTGATATCCAAGCACGCGATGATCTCGTGCCTGGAGCGACGCTTCCAAATCTTCTCCGCACATACCGCCTTGAATTCCTACTGAACATGCGGAGTTAAAACGGCAGGTAAATGAATTACTCCAAAAGGTGGTTCATCCGAGAAAGCCTTAGCCCTTGTTGCTGTTCCAGCACTTCTGACAACCGAAGAAAGACGGGATCGTGGAGGATGTGCGTAGATAGTCGCGCATCAATAAAATTCACGGTCAAGTATCGCTTTTCCCATTCCGCGCCTGGATGATATGCCTCGATATGATGGCTGGGAGCCCACACTATCTTCTCTAAAATTGATCTTTAAAAGCGGCTATCATTCAAGTCGGAAATTCGTCAGGAGATGGGAAAGAGACAGCCCTTCCCAAGATAAAAGGGATGCTTATACGAGTGGTTGGTAATGCCCTTTGGTTATTCTAACGCTCCCAGCACCTTCATTGAGACATGATACCCAAAGTCATTGCGACCATTTATGGCATTTTTGTCGTGGTCTAGTTTGATGACATCTTGATCTTTATTGCAGGACTAAAGAAGAACATGTACATACACCTATCCCAGATCGTCAAGCCCTTAGGAAAGATAAGCTTGTATGCCAATTTAAAGAAAGACGCATTTTATGACTGATCGATGGGGGGGGGGGGGGGGGGGGGGGGGGGGATGTATCTTTCTAGGCTTTCCATTAGTATTCTCTTGAGGGTGTATCTGCTGATCCTGAGAAGGTAAGTGCCAATAGTTAGTTGCCCAAGTTCCCTCCAGAGCATCATGATATACGAGTTTCATGGAAGGTAGAGGCGAGCTTCTTGCGCTTATCGGTAGATGTAGTACACTGCGTTATGAATCGAGCAGCTTAGCGCACTAATCTCTAGTAGTCCGATTATATGACGATATGGCGTATTTCCGAGTATAGAAAAGAGGAATCATGATGCGACTGATGTGTGACGAAGGCTGCTGCCAAAACGCTTTCGAGTACAAATATAAAGGATATAGAAGATGAGACCGGAAAGAGCAATCACAGCATTGAGCAACTTGACCAACAGGAAACTTCACGAATAGTATGTTAGAACATATACTAAAACGGTCTAAACAGGATGACTGATCTTCTCGAGAAGTTTGGCATCGGTCTGTGACTAAATCCCCACAAAGTAAAAAACATACACAACAATACCTTGTCTCGCCCTTCCTCCTACTCAGACTGAAGAAATAATAACAACGAGGCCTAAGCAGAATGTACAATCACAAAAACTCCTAACCCCATAAAAAGAACCGACTAGTACCCTACAATGCTAGAAATATGTGACAATAAAAGCCTAGAGTCCAATTGGCACACGAACATATTACCTACTATATTCCCCTAGAGAAATACTACAAGTCTAATTCTCGAGAATTCAACTTTGAAAGCATTTGCAAAAAACAAAAAAAAAAACGGTAACTTCGAAACATACAAACAACACGAAGTTATATCAAAGACAACAGCCAAAAGTAGAGGCGCCTTAGAATTCACACCTACAGAGAACCAAAAAATATACCTTCGATATACATAACGCACTTTACAAGCAGGAACAATCGAGAACAAAGGATACGCGAGATGCTTATTGAGTCGTCGATGCTCTAATACTCTCTAGTTACACTATGAGACGATACGAAGATTTTAGAGAGAACAAAACCAACCAATAAAAAACCAATAAATAAAGATATGATCAACCGAAACTAATTAAGGACTTCATCACTGAATCGCTTGTGAAGGAAGCGGACAAAAAATTCCTAGAGATTTCAACTGAAACTTCGATATTACAGGAATGGCAACCTTCAGTAAGGAATTGTAGCAACATATCATACTGATCACCCAACACATCCTATAGAAGAATATCACTTGCTTTAGGGCTACACGCAAGGTGGACTTGACGAGTCACTAATGGTCGAAATAAGACAATGAGGCCGTGAGGCCCAATTTTTATTTGGCCAAAAGTCTCAAAGGAAGGGATGAATCGCGCGTTATAGATTGATGTCCCAAGTGTACGAACTTGCGCTCGTAGCCAAACAGCAAAAAACACGCACACCTGGACTTTATTCACGCCCTCTACCCCCGTACCCGATCTCCCTTTGGCAAGACCTCTTAGCATAGATTTTGTTCTAGGATTGCCTAGACTGCTGATGAAGTATGATTTCCATCTGTGTGTACGGCTTGATCGATTTCTAAGATGGCACATTTTTCTCCCTGTTCAAAAACGTCAGATGCCTCTTAGGATCGCCTCGCCTAATTTCCCTTCAGATACGGTAGTTAGACTGACAATGGGTTTGCCAAATCAAATGGGTCCTGACCGAAGACCACTAAATTTACCAGTTATTTCCTGGAAGACTCTGTAGTGCATCTCCCGCGCACCAAAACTAAAATTCTCCACGCCTTTCATCCTTCAAACCGAGGACACAAGGAAAGTAGTTAATAGAAGCTTAGGGAACCTACTTCGTTGTTAAAGTGGTGAGAAAATGGGAAGAAATTCGGGACCCTTAATCTTACCTCGTGCCTGGAAGTCCTTGCATACAAATAATTCGTCAATAGGTCGTAGGCCATGAGCCCATTTGAAATTGTGCATGGTTATAAGCCTAGGAGTTCCTATAGATCTACATCCCAATTACCTATGCATGCCTAGGGATTGTCTGAGTTCTGAGTCATTTGCAAACATGTTAGGGAATTGCATAAAGAGATCAGCAAGAAATAAGTGCCAGTAATGACAACTTATAAGAAAAATTAGCAAATTGATCACAAAACAGAATCGCCAGACATCTCAGAACGGACAGATTATAGTGCATGATTTCGCGGTAAGTCGACGACGGTTCCCATCTGCGAACTGTTAAGAAATATACAAGCTCGCCGAGCTGGTCCTTTTAGAATCTTAAAGGAAAAATATGGTTCGAACAGCGTATTGTTGTCGTTTGAACCAGTCCCTAACCGCCAGAGTATCGGTATCAGTTCAAAACTTTCACACATCTCAAGACTGGTGGCATTACAAGGAAGCCAACAGTAATACCAGTGATCCGTTTGAGCCTTCATTACCCATGAGAGTGAACCTACCTGAGTGGTCCACCAGCCAAATCCCTTACAAAACCAGGAACAAAATAGAGCAATCCTTGGTGAGCAGATAATTCCACAAGAAATCCGCCGGATACCAGCGTTTAATTTGGTTCGTTGGAAGGAGCTCCACCTGCCGTCTGAGGATTCATGGGTTCAACCAGAGATCGAGCTGCAGAGACAATTGATCCAGACTAATATGCCTACGGAGATATCACGCAGAAGGAACCCCTTACTCGACAGAGTCGAGTCTTCAACCGGGAAGTTACGGTCGGGGACACCACAACTCGCCGCTCGATTTATCCTTGGCAGAGAGCTTCTATCGTCGAAACAGAACGTCGAGAATACTCCGACCAATAGCTGCTATCGATCATGAGAATATGACTATGACATCATATAGGGACAAAAGATTGGGAAAGATGGATCCCGCTGGCGGGATCGCAATGATGCGAGAATCGATCCCTGGACATACTCCACAAAAACACATATTATTTACTAGATTGATTGCGACGTTCATTTTGGAATCGAACTATTACTTATTTACGTTACTATTATGTATTAGATAGTTAATAACTATTCAGTTGACAATCATTTAGGCATGTCCTAATTTAGTATTACCTCTTTTGTGGAGGCACAATTATAAATAACATACTTATGATATTATATTATACTCATTAAATTAATGAAATGTAACGAGTCTGCTATGGAGGTCTTATATATTCGCCTTCCCTCTTCACGTACAATAACGCGCGTAGATATATTTACTCTATTAATCGCTGAATAAACAATTGCTCTCATCTATACCCTCAAAGGATGAATATGATTCTGGACACGAAAATCGAAATACCGAATTAGAGAAGGAGCTATGAGGCCTTGAGTGAAGAAACTCCCTAAACTCACCCGCTCCAGCTACCTCCCCTCCGGGTTCGAATTCCATTCATCTCGCCACCTCCAGCATTCACATCACTTCCTCTGAACAGGTTTCATTCCGCACGCCGCCTGCGCCCGACTCGCACGCTCGCTCCCAGCGCGCGACTGCGCCCTGAACTGCGATGTGACATCTGCGCTTGCCATGCTTTTGCCGACGCCGGTGACCCTGCTCCGGCCGCTCGCCCGCGCCGCTGCTCCGCACCGCACGCCGGCCGACCCTGCTCCGGCCCACGCACGCCGGCGACCCTTGCTCCGCCCCGCACGCCGGCGCAACCCGCTCACGCACGCACGCCGGCGCCCTGCTCCCGTTCGCTCGCGCCGCTGGCTCCGCGGCGCGACCGCGCCGCCTGCTCCGCACGCAGCGACCCGCCGTTCGACCGCCCGCCTGCACTGCAGAGCCCGCGAACTTGATGTGAACATCCATTTTTCTTTCTATATAAAAAATCCATATTGAACTTAAATATATTAATTCTTATTCTTACTAATCAAAAAAATATTATTTAGATTATTTTAAAGTTTAAACATTTAATAGGGTGTGGCATTTATTCTTTAGCCATTTCAAATTTAAATTTTTTTAAACTGTTATAGATATTTGGAAATTCAAAACTTATTTTTATACTCCATCAGTATATATATCTGGGCTAAGATTGTTTTTATTTTAAACACTCTAAGACTAAAACTTTATACCTTCCTTTAAACTAATTTTTAGGCATATTATCTATCAAATACTTTATTTAATTTATTAGAATTAATGTTGAAGATATTCGTATATATTCCAAATACAAGATTAAGTTTAGACTTTGCCATTTATGCATTTATGATCTTTGTTTTCTAAATGTTTGAATTGGATATTCCATTTAAGTTTTTTTACGTGGATTTTAAATGTACGACACATTTAATTTTGAAATCATGCTCTTACTCTATTCAATATTTTGACTATTCTAAATTTAGTTCATAATATAGAATTCACTCTTAATAGAATAAAAATTTATATATTTAAATAATTGAGTCTTGCTAGTTTTTAATGTGGAATTTTTTATACAACAACAACAACAACAACCAAGCCTTAATCCCACTAGGTGGGGTCGGCTACATGAATCCTTTGTTTCCATTGCGCTCTATCAGTTACCAAAATTCTTATCTAAGTTTTAAGTAACTAAGATCACTCCTTATAGTTTCTTGCCATTGTCTTCTTGGTCTCCCTCTTCCTCTTTGTACCAGTGGCAAAATCCAGTAAACTCAATTTTCTAACTGGAAGCTTCAATTGGCCTGCGATTTAGATGTCCAAACCATCGAAGCGACTCTTCTCTAAGTTTATCCTCAATTGGTGCAACACCAACTTTCTTTCGATATTACTCATTTCTCATTCTATGCCTTTCGTGTATATCCACACATCCACCTTTAACATCCTCATTTCTGCAAACATTTATTTTATTTGTATGTTTCTTCTTTGCAGGCCAGCATTCAGCACCATATATCATCGCTGGTCTTACAAAGTTTTATAAAATTTACCCTTAATTTTGGATGGGATTTTTTCTATCGCCATAACACTCCAGAAGCATTTCTCCATTTTACCAGCCTGCTTGGATCCTGCTAATAACGTCATTATCTATTTCGCCATTCATTTTGTATAATTGATCCAAGGGTATCTAAAGCGCTCACTCCTTTCTTGACAATTTGATCACCAATTGTCACATCTCCAATATAACTATTTCTTCTCTGACTAAATGTGCACTCCATATATTCAGTTTTTGATCTACTGAAGATGCCAAACCTTAGATTCTAGAGTATTCCTCCAAAGCTCTAGTTTCGCTTTAGCTCCCTCTTTAGTTTTTCTCAATAAGGACAATATCATCTGCGAAGAGAGCATACACCAAGGCACTTCATCTTGGATATGTCCAGTCATGACTTCCATAATCAAAGCAAAAAAAGATACGGACTTAAAGCCGAGAGCCTTGGTGTAATCCAACTGTAATAGGAAAATCCTTAGTCAAACCTCCTTGTGTCCGAACAGAGGTAACAGCTCCTTCATACATGTCTTTAATAACTTGAATATAAGCAGTGCATATCTCTTTTTTTTTTCTAAAACTCTCCAAAGTACTTCTCCTTGAGACTTTATCATAAGCTTTTTTTCCAAATCAATAAAAACCAAATGTAAGTTTTCCCTTCTCTCCTTAAAATTTTCCATATTAAACTTCTTAATAAATGAATGGCTTCTATAGTAGATCTACCTGGCATAAAAACCAAACTGATTCTCTGATACACATAGTATTATGGCGTAACCTTTGTTCGATCACCCTCTCCCAAAGTTTTAAAGTATGACTCATTAATTTAATTCCTCTATAATTGACACAATTTGTACATCGCCTTTGTTTCTTATAAATAGGTACTAATATACTCTTTCTCCATTCATTTGGCATCCTTTTAGTCTTCAAAATCATATTAAACAATCTAGTAAGCCAAGAAACTCCTTCATCTCCTAAGCACTGCCAAACATCAATTGGGATGTTATCTGGTCCTACTGCTTTTTTATGTTTCATCTTCTTTAAAGCTTTCCAGACTTCACTTTACTAATACGTCGGATGTAAAGAGTAATTTTTACTTTCTTTTAGGGTTGCTGAATTCTGTAAAATCAATTGGAATTTTCACAATCTTCATTGAAAAGCTGTTGAAAGTAACTCCTTCCATCTAATTTTGATATTCTTCTTCCATAAAAAGTACTCTTTGATTTTCATCTTTAATACATTTTACTTCAATTAAATCTTTAGTTTTTCTATCTCTGCCTTGGCAATCCTATATAATTGTCTTTCTTCCTTCTTTAGGTGTCTAGCTTCTTATATAAATCCTCAAAAGCCATATTTTTTGCATGCCTATTGCTTTCTTAGACTCTCGTCGAGCCACTTTATATTTCTCCCACTTATCATTATTTTTGTTTTAAACCAATCTCTATAACAAAATCTTTCTTCTCCTTAATATTTTTCTTGCACATCATCTTTCCACCACCAAGTATCTTTATTATTTGGAATCATCCTTTGGATTCTCCCAGCACATCCTTTGCCACCTTACGAATACAGTAGCAACTGTCAACCAATGTGGAATTTTTTATATTTATTTTATTCTTTCCATGTTATTCTCATCATTAAATAGGTCGTGTTATGTTGGGAGTGTTGTTTAATTTTATTTTGAACATTATATTATATTATTTAGTATATCAAATTTTTATGACACTAGACGTCAATTTTTTTTTGAGGCATATTTGGACATCATTTTTGGAATGACCATTTAATATTATTTACATTGGTTATCTAAAACATGTATATTACTGAAGCATAACCGTGTCATGATTATGGGTAATAACAAATTTTAATTTATAAATTTGATATTTAAATACTATGAAATTTGATTCTTTAAATATTTTATTTTATGTTTAACGATTGATTCATTTAATTTATTGTCATATTTAAGTATAAATTTTATTTGACGGTAATTATTGCTATATTGATCCATTTTAATAGTTTAAATTTTTAATTTAGTTCTTAAATAATTTATTTTCTATGTTATATTAAGTTTAAAAATTTAATATTTCTTAATAAAATTTAAAACATTATATTTCTATAATAAATATGTAAGTACATATTCCCATTAGGATTTGATAGTTTACATTTTTTATATTATTTATTGTATGTATTTTAATGTATTGATATTCCATCCATTTATTTAGTGCCTGATTTATTTATAATGCACTTGTTAAAATATTATTCCTTGAAATCTACTAATCTATGCCATGTAACTATTTATTTCTTGTTTTATTCTTTTATAAATGAATTCTATATTATTATTGTTAATATATCACATTCGTATGGAATCTTATTCTTATAGTTGTATTATTTTATAATTTTTGGCATAAAATATAAGAAGCCATCTTAGGAGGTATTGCTCTGCGTAATGTTTATGTGGAAATGAAAATCATATGCACTTTAGGCTTTTGGTTTTTTCTCATACATTGCATCCTTGTGAAAGTTCTTTTGTCTTTGTTTGAGTGTAGATGCTTATTATAGGAATGCAATGGGCGGGTTTGGGTCGGGTTTATAAATACCCATCACCCCGCCCCGCTATATATCATTCATTATCCATACCCGCCCCCATAAACCCGTTTTCGCCCCGCCCCGTCCCCGCCCCCGCCCCGTTTCTAATTTTCATAACCGTACCCGCCCGCCCCGCCCCGTTTCCTCACTCAGTTAATAAAAATCGAATTATTTTATTCATTTGAAACAACAAAATCGTAACAAATGATGTTAGTGACATTTCTCTTTTTTTTTTTTTTCTCCTATAGGAAATCATCCTTGTATGTAAATATATGTAACAAGATCAGGAATAATAACATAACTTTTCCATATTAAAATTCTTCAAATTGCCAACTTTCTTAGCATGAATTCATATATAAAAGCAAGCATTTGTGACACTTAAAGAGAAAATCAAATATGAGGTAGTTATAAGGACCCCATATGCAGGCAAAAAACAATTGTATCATTGATTTAAGAGAGCAACTGAGATAATGTCAACCGTATCACCACCCCAGTAAGAACAAACTTTACAGTAAAAGAGTACATGCATTCTCTTTCCAAGTAACTATTTTTATTTAGTATTAAAATTTCAAAAATTTTAAAATTTTAAATTTTATTAAATCGGGTACGGGGGGGCGGGTCTATATGATTTCATACCCGAAAACCCGCCCCCATTTCAATACCGGGCCGGGGCCGGCGGGTGTTCCCGGGTAAAATTGAAGTACCCCATACCCGTCCCATTTAGGGGCGTCGGGCGGGCGGGTTTACCGGGTACGGTACAAATGCCCCCCTATGCCTTTAAGCTTTTGTCCTATTATGTAGGACTATGTATATTACACTATTCAAGCTTGTTGTCCACCGAACAGATAATTGGAGAGCAAACATGCAACCTTCGCTTGTTTGTTATACACCTAAGTTATCAAATTCCCATAATTCGTGTACCATAAGAATGTGCATGGATTGTACTAATGTATAAAAATGTGAATAAAATACGCTGTTCTATGTCTGTAGTTGGCTAAATAAATCCCAAACATTCATCATCCCCCAACATTGAGGCTTAGTTAATAATTAAAGCTTTCTTAGCCAAAGCTTGCCGACTAAAGCTCTTCTACATGTGTATGTCATGGAAGCAGTTCTGTGTGAACTGAGAGCATATTACAGCTTTTTTAAGCTTTGGTGGAATAAAAAAAACTTTAGATACACACCCGTGATTGCTACAGCACCTAGTGAGAAAATTAGAACCCAACTGTAAAGTGCCTTAGTGCTCCAAGCATCAGATTTTGTTTACCAATTTGTTTGATTTGCGAGAGCCCTTTCTTATCTGATTCTGAGGAAAAAAGGACCCTTATGGAGTATTCCTTTTGTTTATGAAAAATATGTGAACCTGATGTTAGGTTTTTGTTTTTGTGGTTTAGCTTACATTTGGAAGCCTTTTTTGTCATCGTTAGTGCCAAATCGTCCATTTTTTGATGAACAATATTGGAGATGTGTGAGCTATCACCAAGGCGAACTGACCCTGATTTCACCTAATGTTATCTTGTTAAATATATTGAATGGCTCCGTGCAAGTAATAGTTTGATTGTTTTCAATCATGAGCAACAAGAGTGGGAATAATCTAGAAAAATTATTTGTTTTCAAGATCTCTTGTTGGCAGGAGAGGCAAATGGGGCATAGTGCGTTGTTGGAATTACTTTTATTGTCCAGTTGACTAGCGCTGATTTCAGCTTTTCTAGGCTTATCACCTAGTGCCTTTGCTGTCTCAAAATCTTTGTTGAACCAGTCCAAAGGGAGATCAACTGGAGTCTTGGAGAGCAAGGTTGTATTACAAGTATTTAGTTGCCAGTGCACAAGTTTTCATAAGGAGGAGATCAGTCTGAAGCTATTAATAACCCATACCTTCATTGATGTCTGATATGTCTTTTTAAGTTAGGCAATCGTATTGTATTGCACTATCTTCTTCTTGCTGCCAACGACAATGACTTTTCATAGATCGAATTCCAAAAAACTAAATAGACTTCTTCATTTGCAGGGGACATCGTTAGTATGGAGAAGCTTTCTAAAATTTTGTGGTGGCTTACCACGAATTTCTTTTTGTTTATTGGATATATGGGTATTTTTTCATTGTAATATTGTTGCAATTTTGCCTTGGGGGTGAAGACAATGGCCCTTTAGTGAAGGAAACTTTGGTGGTTGAAATGAAGAGTTTCAAAAGATGCAACTAAAGGAAAAGCGGGGAATGGGTTAAAAGCAACTATTGAAATTTCAAAAGAATTAAGGTTTATTGAAAAAACTATAAAAATATCTGAGAAGGAGAATAGTAAAGTGGACAGGAAAATAAGGGATAAATCTCTAGAAAGATTTCAAAAATACTTGTTAAATGCATCACAGATGAAAACAAAAACTATCTTAGGTGAAAAAATGAATATATTAGGAGAGGCGGAGAATATTTTTCTTTTGATGAAAAACATCAAAATGATTTGGGGACCTCCAGTAATTTAAGAAGGAAAGAAAAGTAATAGTAATAATATGAGGGTGGCAACTGTTGATTTTGAAGGAGCTTAAAGATGATGATGGATTTCAAGAAACCCTTGCGGAGTTCGGTTGGATCATTTATTCGAATTGTGAATGTGTGCAAGTCATAGTATTCAAACTAAAGTGGAATACAATTTAGTTCATTGCATTGTAGTTTTGCTATTCAAAGAATAGGTGATTATGGTCAATCATATAAGAACTTCAAATGTTGTGGGGTCCATTATTCTATAGTGCAAGAGCGTATATATGGGGATTGTTTATCATAATTTATCTATAATGTTGTGGTCAGGTTATTCTATGCCATTAGGGAAGATATCTAATAAAGTTAAAGAGAATTGTTAATTTTCTAATTCAAGGCTATTGCTTATATGTTGTCTATCCCTATTCATAGTACTTAGGCTAGATGTTTGAAACGTAGGGAGTGCGAAAGTAGTTCTATGCATTAGGAAGGCAGGTTTTTCAATTAAAGTGAATTTTTATTAGACTTCCATTTGACATGCCATTGGGGCTTTTTTATATTGGAGTTGTAGTGTTTGACAATGAGTGGCAAAATACTTATTATTGTTCTATATTGGTATGCAGATGCTTGGATGGATAAGTGCGTTCACATTAACTTGCAGTCCATAGTTGAATATTTTTTGGGCTGTAAATAATGTGATTGTGCTCAAAGAGATTGGGTGTTGACACCCTTCAGAGGATAAGGCGTTAAGATTAACATTTAAGATGTTTTGGTCATCTTCTGTGTCAACTTTTAGAGGCTTTTGGCTTGGTTAAGATGCTGACGAGATCCAATTGACAAATTAAAATTAGAGAGGAAGACCAACATTGACTTTGTTGCACTTGGAGAGAACTGCTTTGAGTACACGCAAATAGAGAAGAACAATCTATGTCCCAAACTAGTATTGGAACCAAGATTATTGTTTTCTTGCTATGTTAGGAGCAATTTAGATCTTTATAAATTGTTGTTCAGAAGAGGAAATGGAGTTCTGTGGTTGGGATTTGAGGTTACTCCAGCAATGGTTTACCTTGGAATAAGCTCACCAACAACCAAAACTCTAATAGAATGCTTATGCCATGCTTTAAGCAATTTTCTTTAACATTTTTTAACCAAATTGAGTTAATTTTGTTTCTAAAGTTACCTACACTCAAATTAAAATTACAATCCTTTCAGCCTTGTCCAAAGTGATTTGAACGTTAAACATAATACACTCAAAAACTTAGTCTAATGAGATATAAGCTTTTAAAATATTTGTTGTGCTCCAAAGCTGAAAAGATGTGTGAATTTCAGTGAATTGAGTGCAACGCGTTAATGTTATAGGGAATGAGTGTGATATATGGAAACTTTGAAGTATTGTTGAAACACATACATTCAAACAAAATCCAAAGTTTTGTATGTAAATTCCCCCCTAGTTTTTTATTTGGTTTGACAAATGGTTCCCCTTATAGGAATCTAAGAAAGGATTTTGCATGTTTTTTAAATTAACCTGTAGGAATCAGGACTATGATTAGATTGTACACTAATAAAGCTAAGTGTTCACATGTCATTCACTTGTTTTTGATATTAAATGTATAATGCTCAGATATTACTAATGCTGATGTTGATTCGGATACTCCTGCTACACTATTTAATGGATTTTTTAAACTTTTAAATAAAATGTGAAATGTTTCATTTATATTGCGATGTATTGTCAGGTATTATCACGAGGATCCTGTGTTGAACCCTCTAACACCTTAGATAGACCTCCGCTAAAGAACTATTCTGCCATATATGGGATTGACTAGAAGGACTGAACCTTTAAATTTTTTAGGAACTGTTTCAGGTTTCCATAAGTGCCTATTATTATGGTTATGGTATCACTTTTATTTTTTTCATACAATTGCCTTTCAAGTTTAACCTCAAGTTTAATGTGTTTCATGTCGTGTTGTCCCATCATCAATGGAATCTTGCTAATCTCGCAAGCCTACCGTATTCGCCAAAAGACAAACAATGATAGCAAAAATGAATCTTTAATTCCAATTTAAACTTTATTCAACTACATGCAATTTGTTCTTCTCCATTTCTGCTTTTTTTAAGTCAGTGCTTTTTATAGCACAAGTCACTCCAAAAGGAATTTATGCTAATACTATATTTCAAAGTCATTTTTAGGCTTCTCTTTCCGTTTCCTTTTCATTGTAAATTGAACCGCTCACTCATACCTTTCAGGCTTCTAGATTTTTGACAATGGAATTAGTTCAGTGACCAATAACCCTAATCAAGTTTTGAGCGAGCCCTGTACCGGCTCGAACTCAAAATTTTCGACGCGCTCAGCTCGAACTCAAAATCAATTTTTTAGTTGGGCTTGCTTGACTCAAAATGTTGTGAGCTGAGTTGATTTGAAAATGGGACGGGCTCACTCAGTTGAGTATATTAAATATTTTGTTACAAATTGTTATATATAAAATATGTAAAATAATGCGTATATTATTGTATATATTTTGTGCTTTTTTGAGTATTATAAGTGAGCCGGTCTGGCCTCGAACTTGATTTAAAATAAAATTTGAACTGCTAAATCTTGACTGAATTTCATTCGAGCTGGTCAATATTCTGCCACCTCCACAATCACCCTTGAAGAAGCTATCCTTTCATGTATCATTTATAGGTGGCTTGCCCTTTCTCTCAACTAGACTAATGGGCATGTTGGCATGAATTCTAAGAAATGGGCAAAAAAAATAAAATAATAATATTTTAAATTTATTATAAGCTTTAATAAACTTTATTCACATCCAACACAAAATTTCAATCTTTTAAAAATCAACTTTGATTTCACATCCAACACAAAATTCCAACTTAAAATTCAACTTTGGTTTCACCATCCTACACACCCCCAATTATTAAAATAAATTTTTCTTTCCTATCAACTCTATAAAAAAAATATTTCTCTTTCCTTACCCAAAATCCTCCTAACCAAACACGCTTATATAATTATTTCTAATATGTGGCTACTTTGAGTATCGAGGTCCTCAATTACACTAATCTTACAATTTGCTGCTTAATTGCCCAACATGAACTCCCTTGTAGTTAATCTACTTGAATAGATCTCCAAGTTTTTGTTTAACATGATAGGCATTTTTTGTAAATAGAAGTTCTGCTACACTTGCACTGTGGAATCATCCTATGTTGATTTAATGATTAACCAACTTTCTCGGAGACTTTCATTACTTTTTATAATGAACTTGCAATTATTTGAAGATTTTCACAAAATGGGATTATTGTCTTATTTTAAGCTTTTGTTTGGTTAGCTGGCTAACTTGATCGTGAAACTATTTTTTTCAAAAAACATAAATAATATATAAATTTCAATACATCAATTAATTTTATTTTATTATTCTTATAATTAATTGACTTTACTTTTTCATTATATACATATCTAAAAAAATATATATAATTTTTATAAAAATATAATATATTTTTTATAAAAAATTATATATTTTTTATAAAAAAATTATATATTTTTTTTTATAAAAAAAATTATATATTATTTTTTATAAAAAATAAAAAGTGATTTTATGACCGTCTTGGCCAACTAACCAAGCGAAGGGCTTAGTAATCACAATATTGCCACTTCTTCAAAACTGTCAATCCGGCCCAATGCTTGTTCATGTTTTATTTCTACTACATTTAAAATCTTACTTTTAGGCCTCATTTTATTGAGAGCCAAAAAATTGGCAAACTTCTATCTAAAAAACACATCACGATCATACACAAATTTTAAATATTAAAAATCAACTTTATTTACATCATTCATAAATTCTATATTAAAATTAACTTTATTTTAATTCCTATGTGCACTTCAATAAAAAAAATAGCTTTATTTAACATTAACGTAATCTCTTAATAATAAATATTTTCACCATATAATAATTCTTTATATCCAAAAAATCTAAATATTTCAAACACACTCCAACCAAATTAAGGCTAGAAGTTTCCTGTAGCAAACAGCAACAACCAATTCTTTTATCTTATTAGGTGGGAGTCAGCTCCGTGAATCTTGTTTCCTATTACAATTTAATCAAATAAAAATTATGTAGCTCTAAGTATGTTAAATTGCCTCTTTATTGGTTTTATCCATCTTTTTGGCCTTCCGCTTCCCTCTTTTTACATTGAAAAAATTCCCAATAACTCCCAGTTTATATTTACTATTAGTTTTATCCGGTTGAATGATTTATATGTCATAATTATTTCTAAGAGCTGGCTCTTTATGCCCCTTTTTTAATTGAAGTTAATTTTTAATCCTTTTGCAGGATATACCCTTATTTTTCCGTTCCAATTATTTCCGTAAAATACCTTCCGTTACCGCTAGTCGAGCGTTAGGTCATTCCTATATCCTACTTGGTATAATAGTTTTTGTTTACGCTATTTTTGTACTATGTTTATGATTTTTATGGAAGGGGTCTTTACGCCGTGTTTTACAAGTT
>KZ451978.1:73308-140186 GCA_002786265.1 Apostasia shenzhenica
AAATAAATTCAAACTTATTTTTATCCCATCAGTATATATATCTGGCAGATTGTTTTATTTTAAACACTCTAAGACTAAACCTTATACCTTCCTTTAAATCTAATTTTAGGATATTATCTATTTCAAATACTTTATTTAATTTATAGAATTAATGTTGAAGACTATTCGTATATTCCAAATACAAGAATTAAGTTTAGACTTTGCCATTTATGCATTTATGATCTTGTTTCTAAATGTTGAATTGGATATTCCATTTAAGTTTTTTACGTGGATTTTAAATGTACGACACATTTAATTTTAAATCATGCTCTTACTCTATTCAATATTTTGACTATTCTAAATTTAGTTCATAATATAGAATTCACTCTTAATAGAATATAAAATTTTATATTTAAATAATTGAGTCTTGCTAGTTTTTAATGTGGAATTTTTTATACAACAACAACAACAACAACCAAGCCTTAATCCCACTAGGTGGGGTCGGCTACATGAATCCTTTGTTTCCATTGCGCTCTATCAGTTACCCCAAATTCTTATCTAAGTTTAAGTAACTAAGATCACTCCTTATAGTTTCTTGCCATGTCTTCTTTGGTCTCCCTCTTCCTCTTTGTAGCATGTCGGCAAAATCCAGTAAACTCAATTTTCTAACTGGAGCTTCAAATTGGCCTGCGATTTAGATGTCCAAACCATCGAAGCCGACTTCTCTAAGTTTATCCTCAATTGGTGCAACACCAACTTTCTTTCGATATTACTCATTTCTCATTCTATGCCTTTCGTGTATATCCACACATCCACCTTTAACATCCTCATTTCTGCCAAACATTTATTTTATTTGTATGTTTCTTCTTTGCAGGGCCAGCATTTCAGCACCATATATCATCGCTGGTCTTACAACAAGTTTTTATAAAATTTACCCTTAATTTTGGATGGGATTTTTTCTATCGCCATAACACTCCAGAAGCATTTCTCCATTTTACCAGCCTGCTTGGATCCTGCTAATAACGTCATTATCTATTTCGCCATTCATTTTGTATAATTGATCCAAGGGTATCTAAAGCGCTCACTCTTCTTTTTGACAATTTGATCACCAATTGTCACATCTCCAATATAACTATTTCTTCCTGACTAAATGTGCACTCCATATATTCAGTTTTTGATCTACTGAAGATGGCAAACCTTAGATTCTAGAGTATTCCTCCAAAGCTCTAGTTTCGCTTTAGCTCCCTCTTTAGTTTTTCTCAATAAGGACAATATCATCTGCGAAGAGGCATACACCAAGGCACTTCATCTTGGATATGTCCAGTTCATGACTTCCATAATCAAAGCAAAAAGATACGGACTTAAAGCCGAGCCTTGGTGTAATCCAACTGTTAATAGGAAAATCCTTAGTCAAACCTCCTTGTGTCCGAACAGAGGTAACAGCTCCTTCATACATGTCTTTTAATAACTTGAATATAAGCAGTGCATATCTCTTTCTTTTCTTAAAACTCTTCCAAAGTACTTCTTCTTGAGACTTTTATCATAAGTTTTTTCCAAATCAATAAAAACCAAATGTAAGTTTTCCCTTTCTCTCCTTAAAATTTCATCCTATTAAACTTCTTAATAAATGAATGGCTTCTATAGTAGATCTACCTGGCATTAAAAACCAAACTGATTCTCTGATACCATAGTATTATGGCGTAACCTTTGTTCGATCACCCTCTCCCAAAGTTTTAAAGTATGACTCATTAATTTAATTCCTCTATAATTGGCACAAATTTGTACATCGCCTTTGTTGCTTATAAATAGGTACTAATATACTCTTTCTCCATTCATTTGGCATCCTTTTAGTCTTTCAAAATCATATTAAACAATCTAGTAAGCCAAGAAACTCCTTCATCTCCTAAGCACTGCCAAACATCAATTGGGATGTTATCTGGTCCTACTGCTTTTTTATGTTTCATCTTCTTTAAAGCTTTCCAGACTTCAGACTTTACTAATACGTCGGATGTAAGAGTAATTTTTACTTTCTTTTAGGGTGTCTGAATTCTGTAAAATCAATTGGAATTTTCACAATCTTCATTTGAAAAGCTGTTGAAAGTAACTCCTTCCATCTATTTTTTGATATCCTTCTTCCATAAAAAGTACTCTTTGATTTTCATCTTTAATACATTTTTACTTCAATTAAATCTTTAGTTTTTCTTATCTCTTGCCTTGGCCATCCTATATAATTGTCTTTCTCCTTCTTTAGGTTCTAGCTTCTTATATAAATCCTCAAAAAGCCATATTTTTTGCATGCCTATTGCTTTCTTAGACTCTCGTCGAGCCACTTTATATTTCTTCCCACTTATCATTATTTTTGTTTTAAACCAATCTCTATAACAAAATCTTTCTTCTCCTTAATATTTTTTCTGCTACATCATCTTTCCACCACCAAGTATCTTTATTTTTATTTGGAATCATTCCTTTGGATTCTCCCAGCACATCCTTTGCCACCTTACGAATACAGTTAGCAACTGTCAACCAATGTGGAATTTTTTATATTTATTTTATTCTTTTCCATGTTATTCTCATCATTAAATAGGTCGTGTTATGTTGGGAGTGTTTGGTTTAATTTTATTTTGACATTATATTATATTATTTAGATATCAAATTTTTTATGACATCTAGACGTCATTTTTTTTTGAGGCATTTGGACATCATTTTGGAATGACCATTTAATAATTATTTACATTGTTATCTAAACATGTAATTACTGAAGCAAAAGCCGTGTCATGTATTATGGTGTATAACAAATTTTATTATAAATTTGATATTTAAATACTATGAATTTGATCTTTAAATATTTTATTTTATGTTTATAACGATTGATTCATTAAATTTATTGTCATATTTAAGTATAAATTTTATTTGAGGTAATTATTCTAATTGATCATTTAATAGTTTAAATTTTTAATTTAGTTCTTAAATATTTATTTTTTATGTTATTTAAGTTAAGAGATTTAAGTATTTCTTAATAAATATTTAAACATATATTCTATAATAAATATGTAAGTACATATTCTCCATTAGGATTGATAGTTACATTTTTTATATTATTTAATTGTATGTATTTAATGTATGATATTCCATCCCATTTATTTAGTGCCTGATTTATTTAATAATGCACTTTGTAAAAATATTATTCCTTGAAATCTTAAATACATGTACATATCTTTTTATCTTTAAAATGAATTCTATATTATTTTTAATATCACACTGTATTTATAGTTGTATTGATTTTATAATTTTTGCATAAAATATAAGAAGCCATCTTAGGAGGTATTTGCTCTTGCGTAATGTTCTATGTGAAATGAAATCATATGCACTTTAGGCTTGGTTTTTTCTCTACATTGCATCCTTGTGAGTTCTTTGTCTTTGTTTGAGGTGTAGATGCCTTTATAGGAATGGCAATGGGGCGGGTTTGGGTCGGGTTTATAAATACCCATACCCGCCCCGCTATATATCATTCATTATCCATACCCGCCCCCATAAACCCGTTTTCGCCCCGCCCCGTCCCCGCCCCCGCCCCGTTTCTAATTTTCATAACCGTACCCGCCCGCCCCGCCCCGTTTCCTCACTCAGTTAATAAAAATCGAATTATTTTATTCATTTGAAACAACAAAATCGTAACAAATGATGTTAGTGACATTTCTCTTTTTTTTTTTTTTCTCCTATAGGAAATCATCCTTGTATGTAAATATATGTAACAAGATCAGGAATAATAACATAACTTTTCCATATTAAAATTCTTCAAATTGCCAACTTTCTTAGCATGAATTCATATATAAAAGCAAGCATTTGTGACACTTAAAGAGAAAATCAAATATGAGGTAGTTATAAGGACCCCATATGCAGGCAAAAAACAATTGTATCATTGATTTAAGAGAGCAACTGAGATAATGTCAACCGTATCACCACCCCAGTAAGAACAAACTTTACAGTAAAAGAGTACATGCATTCTCTTTCCAAGTAACTATTTTTATTTAGTATTAAAATTTCAAAAATTTTAAAATTTTAAATTTTATTAAATCGGGTACGGGGGGGCGGGTCTATATGATTTCATACCCGAACCCGCCCCATTTCATAACGGGGCGGGGCGGGGCGGGTGTTCCGGGTAAAATTTGAGTACCCATACCCGTCCCATTAGGGGCGGGTCGGGGCGGGGCGGGTTTACCGGGTACGGGTACAAATTGCCACCCCTATGCCTTTAAGCTTTTGTCCTATCTATGTAGACTATGTATATTACACTATTCTAAGGCTTGTTGTCACCGAACAGATAATTGGAGCAAACATGCAACCTTCGCTTGTTTGTTATCACCTAAGTTATCAATTCCCATATTCTGTACCATAAGAATGTGATGGATTGTTACTAATGTATAATAAATGGTGAATAAAATACGCTGTTCTATGTCTGTAGTTGGCTAAATAATCCTAAACCATCATCATCCCCCAACATTGAGGCTTAGTTAATAATTTAAAGGCTTTCTTTAGCCAAAGCTTGCACTAAAGTCTTCTACATGTGGTATGTCATGGAAGCAGTTCTGTGTGAACTGAGAGCATATTACAGTTTTTTTTAGCTTTGGTGGAATAAAAAAACTTTAGCATACACACGTGATGCTACAGCACCTAGTGAGAAATAGAACCAACTGTAAGTGCCTAGTGCTCCAGCATCAGATTTTGTTTACAATTTGTTTGATTTGCTGAGAGCTTTCTATCTGATTTCTGAGGAAAAAAGGACCTTATGGAGTATCTTTTGTTATGAAAAATATGTGAACTGATGTTTAGGTTTTGTTTTTGTGTTTAGCTTACATTTGGAAGCCTCTTTTTGTCATGTTAGTGCCAAATCGTCCATTTTGATGACAATATTGGAGATGTGTGAGCTATCACCAAGCGAACTGACCCTGATTTCACCTAATGTTTCTTGTTAAATATATTGAATGGCTCGTGCAAGTAATAGTTTGATTGTTTCAATCATGAGCACAAGAGTGGGAATATCTGAAAAATTATTTGTTTAAGATCTTTGTTGCAGGAGAGGCAATTGGGGCATAGATGGTTTGTTGGAATTCTTTTATTGTCAGTTGACTAGCGCTGTTCAGCTTTTCTAGGCTTATCACAGTGCCTTTGCTGTCTCAAAAATCTTTGTTTGAACCAGTCAAAGGAGATCAACTGGAGTCTTGGGAGGAGCAAGTGTTGTATTACAAGTATTTAGTGCCAGTGACAAGTTTCTAATGGAGAGATCAGTCTGAAGTATTATAACCATAACCTTCATCTGATCTGATATGTCTTTTTAAGTTAGCAATCGTATGGTATGCACTATTCTTCTCTTGCTGCCAACGAATGACTTTTCATAGATCGATTTCCAAAAAGCTGAAATAGACTTCTTCATTGCAGGGACATGTTAGTTGGAGAAGCTTTCTAAAATTTGTGGTGGCTTACCACGAACTTCTTTTTGTTTATTGGATATATTGGGGTATTTTTTTCATTGTAATATTGTTGCAATATTGCCTTGGGGGTTGAAAGACAATGGCCTTGTGTGAAGGAAACTTGGTGGTGAAATGAAGAGTTTCAAAAATGCAACTAAGGAAAAGGGGGGAATGGGTTTAAGCAACTATTGAAATTTCAAAAGAATAAGGTTTATGAAAACTATAAAATATCTGAGAAGGAGAATAGGAAGGTTGACAGGGAAATAAGGGATAAATCTCTAGAAGATTTCAAAAATACTTGTTAAATGCATCACAGATGAAAACAAAACTATCTTAGGTGAAAAATGGATATATAGGAGAGGCGGAGAATATGTTTTCTTTGATGAAAAACATCAAAATGATTTTGGGGACCTCAGTAATTTTAAGAAGGAAAGAAGTAATAGTAATATATGAGGGGTGCAACTGTTTGATTTGAAGGAAGCTTAAAGATGATGATGGATTTCAAGAACCCTTGCGAGTTCGGTTGGATCTTTATCGAATTGTGAAAGTGTGCAAGTCATAGTATTCAAACTAAGTGGAATACAATTTAGTTCATGCATTGTAGTTTTGCTTATTCCAAAGAATAGGTGATATATGGTCAATCATATAAGAACTTCAAATGTTGTGGGTCCATTATTTATAGTGAAGAGCGTATAGATGGGGATGTTTATCATAATATTTATAATGTTGTGGTCAGGTATTCTATGCATTAGGAAGATATCTAATAAAGTTAAAGAGAATTGTATATTTTCTAATCAGCTATGCTATATGTTTGTTATCCCTATTCATAGTACTTAGGCTAGATGTTTGAAACGTAGGAGTGCGAAAGTAGTTCTATGCATTAGGAAGGCAGTTTTCAATTTAAAGTGAATTTTATTAGACTTCCATTTGACATGCCATGCTATATTGGAGTGAGTGTTTGACAATTGAGTGGCAAAATACTTATTATTGTTATAATTGGTATGCAGATGCTTGGATGGATAAGTGGTCACATACTTGAGTCCATAGTTGAATTTTTTTTTGGGCTGTAATAAATGTGATTGTGCTCAAAAGAGATTGGGTGTGACACCTTCAGAGGATAAGGGTTAAGATTAACATTTAAGATGGTTTGGTCATTTCTGTTGTCAACTTTTAGAGGCTTTTGCTTGGTAGATGTGACGAGATCCAATTGACTAATAAAATAGAGAGGGGAAGACCAACATTGACTTGTTGCACTTGGAGAGAACTTGCTTTGAGTACACGCAAATAGAGAAGAACAATCTATGTCCCAACTAGTTTGGAACCAAGATATTGTTGTTCTTGTTATTGTTATGGAGCAATTTAGATCTTTATAAATTGTTGTCAGAAGAGGAAATTTGGGAGTTCTGGGTTGGGATTGAGGTTACTCCCAGCAATGGTTTACCTTGGAATAAGCTCACCAACAATCCAAAACTCTAATAGATGCTTATGCCATGCTTTAAGCAATTTTCTTTTACATTTTTTAACCAAATTGAGTAATTTTGTTTTCTAAAGTTACCTTTTACACTCAATTTTAAAATTACAATCCTTTTCAGCCTTGTCAAAGTGATTTTTGATTACGTTAAACATAATACACTCAAAACTTAGTCTAATGAGATATAAGCTTTTAAATATTTGTTGTGGCAAAGCTGAAAAGATGTGTGAATTTCAGTGAATTTGAGTGCAACGCGTAATATTATAGGGAATTGAGTGTGATATATGAAACTTTTGAAGTATTGGTTGAAACACATAATTTCAACAAAATTCCAAGTTTTGTATGTAAATCCCCCTAGTTTTTTATTTGGTTTGACAAATGGTTCCCCTTATAAGGATCTAAGAAAGGATTTGCATGTTTTTAAATTTGTAGGAATGTTCTAGTGACTATATGATTGTACACTATAAGCTAAAGTGCTTCACATGTCATTTCACTGTTTTTGATATTAAATGTAATGCTCAAGATATTACTAATGGCTGATGTTGTTGGATACTCCTGCTACTACTATTAATGGATTTTAAACTTTTTAAATAAAATGTTGAAAATGTTTCATTATATGCGATGTATGTCAGGTATTATCACGAGGATCCTGTGTTGAACCCTCTAACACCTTGGGATAGACCTCCGCTAAAGAACATATTCTGCATATATGGGATTGACATGAAGACTGAGGTACCTTTAAATTTTTAGGAACTGTCAAGTTTCCATCAAGTGCTATATATGGTTATGTATCACTTTTATTTTTTTCATACAATTGCTTTCAAGTTTAACCTCAAGTTTAATGTGTTCATGTCGTGTTGTCCCATCATCATGGAATCTACTAATCTCGGCAAGCCTACCGTATCGCAAAAGACAACAATGATAGCAAAAATGAATCTTAATTCAATTTAACTTTATTCAACTACATGAATTTGTCTTCTCCATTCTGCTTTTTTTAAGTCAGTGCTTTTTATAAGCACAAGTCACTCAAGATTTATGTCTAATTACTATATTTCAAGTCATTTTTAGGCTTCTCTTTCCTTTCCTTTTCATTGTAAATTGAACCGCTCACTCATACCTTCAGGCTTCTAGATTTTGACAATGGAATTAGTTAGTGCCAATAACCTAATCAAGTTTGAGCGAGCCTGTACCGGCTCGAACTCAAAATTTTCACGTCCATTTCAGCTCGAACTCAAAATCAATTTTTAGTTGGGCTTGCTTGACTCAAAATGTTGTGAGCTTGAGTTGATTTGAAATGGATTCTGGGCTCACTCAGTTTGAGTATATTAATATTTTGTTACAAATTGTTATATATAATATATGTAAAAAATGCGTATATTATTTTGTATATTTTGTGCTTTTCTGAGTTTATATTAAGTGAGCCGGTCTTGGCTCGAACTTGATTTAAAATAAAATTTGAACTTGGCTCAAATCTTGACTTGAATTCATTCGAGCTGAGTCAATATTCTGCCACTCCTATCATCACCCTGAGAGCTATCCTTCATGCTATCATTTATAGGTGGCTTGCCCTTTCTCTCCTAGACTATGGGCATGTTTGGCATGAATCTAAGAATGGGCAAAAAAATAAAATAATAATATTTTAAATTTATTATAAGCTTTAATAACTTTATTTCACATCCAACACAAATTTCAATCTTAAAAATCAACTTTATTTCACATCCAACACAAATTCCAACCTTAAAATCAACTTTGTTTCACATCCTACACACCTCCCAATATTAAAATAAATTTCTTTCCTATCAACTCTATAAAATAAAATATTTTCTCTTTCCTTACCCAAATTTATCCTCTAACCAAACACGCTATATAATTATTTCTAATATGTGGCTACTTTTGAGTATCTAGTTCCTCAATACACTAATCTTACAATTTGCTGCTTAATTGCCCAACATGAACTCCCTTGTAGTTTATCTACTTGAATAGTAGTCTCAAAGTTTTTTTGTTTAACATGATAGGCATTTTTGTAATATAGAAGTTCTGCTACACTTGCACGTGAATCATCCTATGTTGATTTAATGATTAACAACTTTCTCGAGACTTTCATTACTTTTTATAATGAACTTGAATTATTTGAGATTTTCACAAAATGGGATTATTGTCTTATTTAGCTTTTGTTTGGTTAGTGGCTAACTTGATCGTGACTATTTTTTCAAAAAAATAAAATAATATATATAATTTTCAATACATCAATTAATTTTATTTTATATTCTTATAATTAATTGACTTTACTTTTCATTATATACATATCTAAAAAAATTATATATTTTTTTATAAAAAATTATATATATTTTTTATAAAAAATTATATATTTTTTTATAAAAAATTATATATTTTTTTTATAAAAAATTATATATATTTTTTATAAAAAATTAAAAAGTGATTTATGACCGTCTTGGCCACTAACCAAAGAAGGGCTTAGTATCACAATATTGCCACTTCTTCAAAACTGTCAAGCGCCCAATGCTTGTTCATGTTTTATTCTACTACATTTAAAATCTTACTTTTAGGCCTCATTTTATTGGAGCCAAAAAATTGGCAAACTTCTCTAAAAACACATTCACGTCATACACAAATTTAAATATTAAAAATCAACTTTATTTTACATCATTCATAAATTCTAATATTAAAAATTAACTTTATTTTAAATTCTATGTGCACTTCAATAAAAAAAAATAGCTTTATTTAACATTTAACGTAATCTTTAATAATAAAATAATTTTCACATATAATAATTTCTATATCTAAAAAATCTAAAATATTTCAAAAACACACTCCAACCAAATAAGGCCTAGAGTTTCCTGTAGCAACAGCAACAACCAATTCTTTATCTTATTAGGTGGGGTCAGCTCCGTGAATCTTTTTTTCTATTACATTTTATCAAATAAAAATTCATGTAGCTCTAAGTATGTTAAATTGCTCTTTATTGTTTGTACTCATCTTTTTTGGCCTTCCGCTTCTCTTTTTACATGAAAAAAATTCAATAACTCAGTTTTATTTACTATAGTTTTTATCGGTTGATGATTTATATGTCATAATTATCTAAGCTGGCTCTTTATGACCTTATTTTTAATTGAAGTTATTTTAATCTTTTTGCAGATATACTTATTTTTCGTTCAATCATTTCGTAAATACTCGCATAGTCACCTTAGCATTCTAATCTTTATAATATTTTATTTGTATGTTTCTATTTTGTAGGTCAGCATTTAGGCTTCATTTAGTTAGAGTATATTTTTGAGATATTTTAATTTTTTTTGAGATAGAGAAATTATTTTAATGTTGTAATGTGAAATGAAGATATTTTATTATTGAGGATTGTGTTTGATTTTGTTGGATGCTCATGTCCCTTACATTTGTAAATATCTATTGTATTGTTATTTGGTTCTAGTGCTTTTCTATTTTTCATCTTTTTTAAAGCCCTCCAAATTTCAGCTTTACGAATATGTTGAATGTAAGAGCAATAATCTATTTTTTTATGCTTACTTCACATAGATTAATTGTATTATTATAGTATTTATGAAAATAGCTCATCCATCTATATTGATTTTTTTCTTTGAAAAGAATTTTCTGATCGTCATCTTTAACAATATTTATTTGAGGTAAGTCTCTGGTTTTTCTTTCTCTTATTTTATTAAGCTGGTATATGTGTTTTTTTCTTTTTTAATGTCTAATTTTTTACATAAATTCTTAAAACTCATATTTTTTGTATTATAAATTACTTTCTTGGACTCTTGTTAGGGAACTATGCATTGTTCTAAGTTCTCTTTGTTATTACATTTAAATCAGTCACTATAACAAACTTTTTTTACTTTAATGTTTTCTTGAGCATCTTATTTTTGACAAGTCTTTGAACTATTTGGAGCTTTTTATTTAGATTTTTCTAGCGCATTCTTCACTGTCTTACGAATGCAGTTAGTAACTGTCAGCTACATAAGAATAGTTTTTCCCTTAACATGTCACTACCTACTTTTTAGAACCATCTTAAAGATATTTTTATTCTCATTTAGATTTTTCTAGCACATCCTTCACTATCCAAAAACACTGTTTTGATTTATTATTTTTTTTCCAACTCTTTAACTTGAGATTTAAGATCATTAATTAATAATAGTTAGTTAAAATTTCACTTGAAATGACCTTATAATCTTTACAATGTAAGTGATTTTGTTTACTTGTAATAAAATAATCAATTTTACCTATTTTTATAAGTAATAATATGCTTATTATTTTTATTAAATAAAGTATTAGCAATTATAAAATCATAAGTTAAGAAAAATTCTAAAATAATTAGCCGTCATTAGTCTTACCGAAATCATAATTATCATGGATACTAGTAAAATCATTGGCAACATTTGGAACGTGTTTGTTTAAACATCCTTCGAGCCATACACTTATAATATTAATAATCATTCCACTCTTTGAGCCATACACTTATAATATTAATAATCATTCCACCCTTTGAGCCATACACTTATAATATTAATAATCATTCTACCGATTATAATTTTTAAAACTATAATTCTATCATCATTTCTCTTAACTTTCATAACATTGTACAAACATTTATTTAGAATTATAGCACCACATTTGTCTTTTTTTGCTTAGGTACCAAAGCCTGAGCCTAAGTTATTAATTATTTTTTGGCTTTTTCCTCTCTCCCATTTTGTTTACTGAAAGCACAAAATAGTAACTTTTTTAAGAATTATAATATTTACCAACTTCATTAATTTGCTTGTTAGAATGCCTATATTTTAATTTCCTAGTCTTATCTTAGTGTCTTTAACTAATTTCTTTATTTTCATTCGTTTATAATGTAGGAAGTTTCACTCACTTATTAGTTATCACTACACTCAAGTGCTGATGTAGTGGTCATTGCACTTTTTTATTATATTTAATCAATACAACATGTCACTTCCAGAGAACACCATAGCCTTAGCGCAATTATTTAAAGGATTAATGCCATATTTGTTGAAAAGTTTTACGCTAGTTGTCAGTTGCCTAACAAAATCTCTGTTTTCTTTTCCAAGATTTGGAACCAGCAATGATGTGTTTTTGAATGTATTTGAATAGATTTTTTTGTTAAAAAAGAGTTGGAGAAGAAATCCTTGTAGCTAATTTCAACTAATCTAAGATAAAAATTGGGGGTAATTACATATATGTCTATAAACTTTAGTTATTTTACATATTTGACACTCAATTCTTTAATATTACATATTGATTAGTAAAATCATGTTAATATTATAATTTTTTATTATATACATGCCTCATTTTTGTGTCCCTCAACTTTGTGGGTTGAATCGTAATTTTTATATGATTTTAGTAACCAATTTCTAATATTAAAAATTTAATTGTTAAATATGTAAATGGTCATTTATGTGTATATGATTTTGAAAAATTGTATTTACCTACACACCACTCCACTTTTATAATTTACTTGTATAGTATATTTTAAGTTTTATATTACACTCGTACTACTTAAATCTTAAAACTTATAAGCCAAATTTTAATAATAATAATTTCTAATGTATCATATTTTAAGTTTATGATAATTATTATTTTTGATTAAAACTTTATAATTATTAATACACTATTGTTTACCTCATGCTAGTTAATCAAGATTAGTATAGTTAACTTTTAAATGACAATACACAAATTTATAAATGCACAAATGTGCATACATGTTTATAGATACCAATATATATATATATATATATATATATATGTATTTGTCATGTCTTTTTTGGTCTTCCTCTTTCTCTTTTTATATAAGAAAAATTTAATATTCTAACTTTTCTTACTGGAATTTTTATTGGCCTATGATTTATATATTCAAACCATCTAAATTGACTCTCCCTGAGCTTATCCTCAATTGAGGCTACTCCAACTTCTTGCCAATATACTCATTTCTTATTGTTTTCCTTTCGTGTATATCCACTTATCCACCTTAGCATTTTTATTTTTGTGACACTTATTTTAGTTGTATGTTTCTACTTTGTAAGTCAGTATTTATAATATGCATATATTTTAAATATTTAAATGTATGTAAATATGTTTGTGTATATATGTTTCAAAGTGGTACATGTGCATGTGTATGTGTATGCATGTATATATATAAATAAATATATGCATATTAAGATGTATGTAAATATGCATATTTACATACACATATTATAAATACATAAATACACATGCACGTATATAAATACACACGCACCTATATAAATACGTTGTATACATATCTATATATATGCATTTATGTATATATACATAAATAGTCATGCACATATATAAATAGATATATAAATGCGTATATATGCATGTATATACATATATGTATGTGTATACTTATTATATAAAAATATATATGTATTGTTCATTATATTATTAATATACATATATATTTATATAATAATAATAGCTATATTATATATATATAATGTATAAGGAAAAAATTTTATGTACCTAGGTAATTTTAGTGAATATTTTAAACTTAAATTTTAGTTTTGTAAATATTTTGTTATTTAGGTGGTATATATATTAATATAAAGCTAAGAAAGTGGTTTATAGGTAAATTATAAAATCTGGGTGGCGTATAGGTAAATACCACTTTCCAAAATGGTATACGCATAAAAATCTTATATCTAAAATAGCTTGATTTTAGTGACATGTATGTAATTATCTCATAAGAGTAATGTTTTTGTTAGTTTTTCAATTGGAAAAATTAGGAGCTCACTTTAACCTAAAACCATTAAACTATCTCTAATGGACAAATATGGGGATCAAATTCACGTTCATTGAGTAGATTTTTGAAATTGCATTTTAAACTTGTGCTGCAAAGATGAGTTTATGTTGCTATGCCTTCTTTACGAGCCACATAAGAATAATTGCTATAATAATGTGTATACGGTTACTTAGAATATTATACTAAATAATTGTAACTTAAACTTCATTCTTTTTGAATTTTACTCGTCATTGGTTCTTATGTTTTATTTTGATTTAAAAAATTATTTATTTCATCATATTTACATTATATATAAAGTAATTTGTAGTGGATTATTTTTTTAATTTTTATTGTATATTGGTCGAGGTGGGTTTTAGTGGGTTAAGATAGATTAGGCTTTCTCCATTAGCTTAAACATGGCGGAATTGGCTAGTCAGGTTTTAAAAAACGAAATTGGTTGGTGTTGGTCGTATTTTTAATGGTTACTTAGAATATTATACTAAATAATTGTAACTTAAACTTCATTCTTTTCGAATTTCACTCTTGTCATTGGTTTTTATGTTTTTTTTTGATTTAAAAAATTATTTATTTCATCATATTTACATTATATATAAAGTAATTTATAGTGGAATTTTTTTTAAATTTTTATTGTATATTGGTCAAGGTGGGTTTTAGTGGGTTAAGATAGATTAGGCTTTCTCCATTAACTTAAACGTGGCAGAGTGGGCTAGTCAGGTTTTAAAAAATGAAATTGGTGGGTGTTGGTCGTATTTTTAATGGTAACAGAGGTATAAGATGGGCATGAAGCTGGCAGTACCTAGTGCAGAGATTGTACTTGGCAAACTCATTCCAAATGCATCCAATTGCCATCCCAATGATTCAGCAAATTACTACTTACCTGTTCAAGTCAGATAAAATTTGAGTTTTAATTGAAAAGAAATTGACCTCGGAAGCTTACTCAGCTGAAATTCCTCTAGTCCGTGCTGTGGATTAAATCGACCTTAAAGTTAGCCTAATCTTACTGTGAAGGTCATTCAGAATGCTACCTAGAACATGTATATGCCAAGGAGTCAAGCGAGCGGCTTCAATTAAAAGTGGGTGCGCAACTTTGACTTGTCCCATCATGATTGAGAAGGTATTGGCTCTTCTCAAGCTTTGGCTGGTTGATCAGGGTGTTGCTGAAGAGCTGTCATGCATGTGTCGTAGCTTTAACGATCAGATTAAACAAGTCTCTTCACAGAAGAGGTCGTGTTGGCTACTGGCTGGATGGAGCATCTCTATTTGTGTATGGATTGCACTGGACATACGTAAACTTCATTTTGGTGATTTCTACAATGTTTCATTTTTGCTGCACTGCGTAGCTTGTCAGGATATTTGGAAGATCAGATGCCCTTGCTTCCTTTATGATTAATTGGGATTGCTATTTTCTCCTGGATAATTGATTTCACACTATTGGGTCCAAGATCATTATGGGGATGATGCATTGTTGCACCTTTTTTATTTTTTTCAACGCTGGTGCTTTGACAACACTTTATTGTGACAAGTGTTGCTTTATTGTGACAAGTGTTGTTTTCGTTAAACATGTACAATAATAAATGAAAATTCATTGGAGCAGGTTGGATACTACTTTGCACCTAGTGGAAAACCATATCCTGATAATTGGATCGTAACTGATATCGTGTATGAACATGAGGGAACATTGTTTACAAGGTAAGCGTCTTCAATTCAAACTTTTTGCTGATAGTTCTTTGTGCTTTTTTGCTTGCTTAATTATCATCTGTTTTGTTAATATTTTTTTTTTGCTGAAAATGCTGTCATTAAAACTTGTGAGCTGTTTCAAAAAAAAAAACTTGTAAACTGAGATTATAAGTATTGTTGTCATCGCTATTCTTGAGTCTAATGTAACAAAAGTTCAAGGTTGTTGATGCTATTGATAATTTGCTCTTAACAATTACATAAAAATATCTAAATGTGTTTTACTGATGCGGGATAGGTGAATGAATATGTTAGCATTGTGATCTATAGAGTAGCTCATCATTAAACCAATGTTAAATTGTCAAAGTTAATTTTATAATGAATAAGAAATTTCTCAAGTTCATGGAATTAATTCATTAAAATTTGGAATAAGTGAATGAGAGGTAATTGGAAAATTACCAACTCATATTCGGCTCAAGTTGATTTTCAATAAATTTGAAACTAAGACAATAGGAATAAGATTAGCGTAATAATTTATCAACAATGATTTATGCTCAATAATATTTGATCGCACAAATTGGAGCAATTTCTAGCAAAATCTAAGCTATCATCAATTCCCACGGTAAGGAATAACCAATGTTAGTTGGAACGAGAGAGAAATTACCTTGAATAGCAAAACTAGGGCCCCTGAATGTAATTTTTCTGGCAAATTAGGGCAAGTGAACTCTTGGGTGGTTGGTTCTTGTGAGACAGGCATGTTTGCTTAAGTTGACGTGCTTGCAGACAGGAGGATAGGTGACATACTCGCAGGCTGCGTTTGATCATTTGTGAAAGAGATGGGAAGCAACACATGGGCAAACTATCGGGTAGCTCCGGTGGGATTTCGCGAAGTTGCACGATTGGACGATAGAGCTCGCAGGATGGATGCAGCGTAGGCTCGAGCAGCCTTGAGCAAGCAATTTAGTTCGATGAGGCTTGCGTGGTGGCGGATTGAGGGCTCTCTTTTCTGTGTGTGGTTGTGTTATCCCGTGTGTGCAGTGCAGTTTGCAAGTATGCAGATGGCGGGCTCATGCGTGGTCGCACAATCTTGTGGGGATTGAGTAGGCGTTGAGCACTTATTGTCCTTTATGCTTGTAGATTTGAGATGAAATGAGGTGGTTGTATTTATTGATTGAATGCTCGGTGTGGATTGAGAAAGCAGGGAAAAGAATCAATTTAGAGGAGAAAGAAACGATCTGGAGGAGATGAGCTTGACTGGATGGATAGAGTTTAGGGATTCTCACCCAAGACCCAAGTCCTTCTCTATCTGGGATATTGATTCATTTTATAATAAATTTCTAAGGAGTCAGTAAATTGTTGTTCATTTAACATTAAGGAAAAAATGATGACAGAGAGATGTTTATATAGACCTCCCTGTATATTGATTGAATAAACTAAAAAATACATTATACTATAATTTTTCACATAAACGTTATACATAAAACAGAACAAATGAAATGAGGAATAACTAATACAAAGTCACTCTTCAAAATAAATAATAATCAACTCAAAATATGATATCTCCTCAATAAAAGCCATTGTATTTCTAGATTGAAGCAATACTGTCATCTCGATTGTCGACAATAAATTTGTCAGGAATAAATCGACTGTTAATCGTGGTGTACCCATCAACTCTTCCCAGGTGGGAAAGATTTGATCCTATCAAGTATTAGTCCTCTATACTATAATACTTTTCTGGCAAATGTAGATTAAGTTGCTTAAGCATATTTTTGGTAATTCACAAATCTTTAGATGGAGGTAAAGCCTTCCAATGAAAGGATTCTTGATTCTTGATAGAAATTGTATCCTTATTAAGGATTTGCTCCATTTGCTACTTTTTATGAGTTGTTATAACTTGTAGGTCTCGTTTGGTTAGAGTGTATTTTTAGGATGTTTTAAATTTTTTAAGATAGAAAAAGAAAGAAAACTATTATAAAGTTTATGATGTGAAATAAAAATTATTTTATTATTGAAGATTGTATTGAATATAAAATAAAGTTAATTTTTTTATTGTAGTATGTGATGGATGTAAAACAAAGCTAATTTTTAGGATTGAAATTTGTGTATGATGTGAAATAAAATTAATTTTTAATATTTAAATTTATTTAATGTGAAATAAATATAAAATATTGATGAAAATATTTTTAGAGTATTTTGGTGGCATTTTTAGCTTCAAGCAAATAAGGCCATAGACTCTCGAGCACGCATTCATTGTCGAGTAGGGAAGGCTCGAATGACTCACTAGATATTAATGTTGGCTCCTTGTATGGCACAAAGTTTAAAATGTTGAAGATTGAATTAGTATCATACTTTAGTGGTAAGTCAAAAATATACACATTTAGTTTAATTTTTCTTTTAATTTTAAATGAACTAGCTCCATGAGCTTGTAATTTCTTAATATTTTTTTATGACGAACCCAAATTATCACATATTCTCCTTAAAATTCATGCATTCATTTGCGACAATCTGTTAATTTCTTGTAACCGTTATTGTTGACACTTATTTTCTTACTGATCTCTATATATGCTGTGCAAATGACTCAGCAGACTTGAAAATCCTAACATACACAAGTAATAGAATGAGATTTATAAGAATCCTAGACTTTTAGCCATATATAATCTCAAACCGACTCATGCATATAGACCTATTAATAGAATTTTTGTATGCAAACTAGTTTAAGGTATGATAAGATCTCAATTTCTCCCATTTTTGCTCACAAAAGAAAGAAACAGGTTTTCTAGACTCTTATTAACTATTTCGATTTGATTATCAATCTGTGGGTGGTGAAAGGCTATGTAAAATTTCTATTTGGCGCTAGGATGTGCCATAAGGTATTCTAAAAGTAACTAGTGAATTTTGTGTCCCTATCAATTACTATTGACTTAGGTAATTTGTGTATTCTAACAACCTCATCAAAGAATAGGCAAGCTATTTTAGAGCCATCTTCGAAAAGTGGTCAGTCATGTCATAGATATAATTGTATTTTTGGGTGTCTTAGTCAACTTAAAGACAAAATTTATGCTAAGATTTTGTCAAGGACATTCCAATATAGGTAGTAGTGTTTATCATAGTATTCTGCTTTACCGTTTTGCTACAACAAAAATACGATACTAACTAATTATGCGCGTAACATCTCTTTGGTGGTTTGACTAGTAACATTAGCTCTTTATAGTTTCTAATATTTTTTTTTGGTCTAAGTGATAAGTTATCTCTCTACATGTAACTCCTGAACGAGGAATTCCTTAGCAAAATGTTCGTGGTTGACATAGTCTATGATCACAAGAAAGATTGCCATCATGAATTAGAAAGTCAACGAACTTCCTAGATTGACCATCTTTCACAGTGGCATAGATGGTCTCGAAATCCAGACAGTCCTCGTAGGATTCCATGAGCATATCAAGTCACACATGTTCTATACTCTTGTTAGGTTAGAGGGAAACTGGGACTTAAAGTATCTGTGACTTGATTTTCAATTCCCGCCTTATGCTATGAAGCACGGACACTTCAAGAACCACGCCGTGTCCGTGTCTGACACATGGACACTTGGGGATACGTGAGGACACGTGGGGACATCGTGTCGGACACGCCATGCGGTGTGTCCTAATAAAATAATATTAAAAAAAATTAAAGGACACTTCTTGAATACTTCGGGACACCTTAGAACACTTTTGAAACACTTCTAAAATACTTCTGAGACACTTCTAAGACACTTTTGAGATGCAAGACATTTTTAGAATGCATGAGGTAGAATTTGATATATTTAATATTAATGTTAAATTTATTTATTAATATTATATATTTTTAATCAAATTTATGGATATATCTACTCATTTTTTTATTATCATTAAAATTTTATTTAATAAAACTAAAAATTTATCTCTTATTATTGTTTAAAGTTTCCCTAATATAAGTCAAAATTCTAAGTTGACCTAGTTAAATCAAATTTCTTCCTCTTTTGTTGCCCTTAAACCTTACGAAAATGAACGAATCGCAAAAAATTTAAAATTCTAACTTCACATTTATCCTTATTTCATCTTCAACACCGAGAGCCCTTACTTCTTCTTGTTGTTCTGTTCACTGTGATTGTCCTAACAAGTAAAATTATATTTTTTCTTATTAAAGTGAACCCTAAATTTATATCTCAAATCTTTTTAATTCCGACGGCATTTGTTCTTAAGTTCTCATCTTGATTTTATAAGACTTTAGTGCTACTTACAAGTTGTTTATACTTCAAAATTTAAGTTTGCATTATGTTTTATATATTTTTTTAAGTATGAATTGTTAATTTTATTATTGTATTTGACGTGTCATGCCGTGTTCGTGGTCAATAGATGAATCTTCAGAAGATACAATAAAACCTAGGAAGACAATTTAATCAGTCATGAATGAGTACTTTTTTAAATTGACATGTAAACTTCTTTTCGTTAGGTTTGACAAATATTGAGAAAGGTTTATAAGATAATCCTCCCTTGTCCTGTTATAGATTAGAATATCATCAAAGTAGACTATGACAAAAATGTCAATGAATGGTTGTAGGACCTGTGTGATCAGGCTCATGAAAGTGTTAGGTGCATTGAATAACCCAAATGGCATAACCAACTAACTTGTAGAGACCATCCTTTATCTTGAAGGGTTGTTTTCCATTTATCCTTAGGAGCGTTGAATAACGCAAAGGGCATAACCAACTACTTGTAGCGAGCATCCCTTGTCTAGATGGTTGTTTTCCATTTACCTTGGGATGAATTCGAATTTGATGATAGCCGCTCTTTAAGGTCAATGTTAGAGAGTATAGTGACTTCAATCATCATATCAAGCATGTCATCAAGACGGGTTGTGGGGAAGCTATACTTGATCGTGATTTATTGATGGAGCATTATTTGTGCACCATGATCGTCTTTCTTTGGGGTGAGTACCACTGAAACAACGGTTGAATCCCTTCTGCAGCAAGTTATTCACTTGCCTTTTCAAATCCGTGTGCTTGGTGGGATTCATGCGATGATAGGGAAGGTTTGATAGTGTTGTTCTAAGCATGAGATGAATTGCATATTATGTGTTGCATCAGGGGGAAGTGATTAGGAAGATCAATTGGAAACACAACAAAAAACTCCCAAGTATAGGACGCATTTTGGGTGGAGGTTCAATTTGATCACTATCCTTTACTTAACAAGAACAACATAGACTAAGGAAGTCTCGTCCACCTCCTTCTCGAACACTCATGCACCACTCAAGTGAAGGGTTTTTTTCTTTGATGCCTTTATCTTGTTTGAATGGATAAAATAATAATGTGGCTTTCCAAATTCTTTTTAGCAGGAAAATAAAATATTTCCTTTCCTACTTTCAGAAGTCTTATTTCAAGTTATTTCAAAAGTGAGGTCTGTCTTGTGTTTTAACATTTTCTTGGCTGTAATTGGAGCTTGACTTGTGACCTCGAAAATCTTCTTGAGGCAGTTGTGTTGAGATGTAGTAGTACAAGCATGCAGCTAATCAACATTCATGAATTTGAGCTCTCAGTAATAATATGTGATGCGAATGTTATTTGGTTCTTTTAACTTCCTCCTTCATTTTCTTTGAAGTTTTGTTATTGTCACACACTGTAGAGATTTCTAGTTGAGTCTTCAAAGTTTTTCTCTTTTATGTATGTTCCTATCAGGTCAGGCAACTCTATCAGTGGAAACCATGGAGCTATTAGTGGTGATGAAACGGTGCACAATAATGCTGACGTTTTTTTGCGGCTAAGATAGAATTAAATATGTTGAAATTGATAAACTGAAGTGAAGGCATAATCTTATTCTTGACAATTGTTTATGGCAGGTTCCTTACCACTCCCTCTCTTGGTGCAAAACATGGCTTGGTGATAAAGTGAATATCACAAGAGCTCCTCAGGTCTCTTGAATTAGTATTTTGTTCTATATCTTGATTTGTATTAGTAATTATTATTTTTTTACTTGAAAAATTAGAGAAGAATTTGTTTGGCTAGGAGGACCGCTTAGATGTGGGCCTATTTGCGACCTCTTGTCGAGTAGCTAAAGATGATCCTTTAGAAAACACAAATATTTCTAGAGGCTTAGAGGCTTTATCCCCTTTCATTTCATTGTCTATTTTCATATTATTCGTAGCATCTAGACATCTACAAATCACAAATTCTAAAGAGTTGACATAACTATATCATGCCCATATTGGATACGGTACTTCTCCGACTCTCCGTATATTTCGAATAAGCCTCATAGCATCTCCGGTTAACAAAACAAATTATTTAGGGTAAATAGCATTTAGGCCCTCAAGGTCGATAGGGCATTGTAATCAGTCTCGACTTTTTAAAACCTTAATTTGAGTCTCTGAGATATAAATGCACTATCATTTGGTCCTAATTAAGATAGAGTTATTAATTTTTTATCATTATGTCATACAATTATTCTCATTCTTTAATTTTTTGATTTTTAAAATATAATATTAAAATATTAATATTAGTTTTAAATTTTTAGAATGAAAAAACAATGGATGAAAGAAATTAGATTTTAAATTTTTATTAAAGTTTTAAAGAATAATGAGGATAGAATCGTATAATGGTCATTTACAATGTGTAAAGTACTTAAACAACAACAACAACAACCAAGCCTTAATCCCACCATGTGGGGTCGGTTATATGAATCTTTTGTTTCCATTGCGCTTTATCAGTTACCAAATTCTTTTCTAAGTCTAAGTAATTAAGATCACTCCTTATAGTTTCTTGCCATGTCTTCTTTGGTCTCCCTCTTTCTCTTTGTACATGGGCAAAATCTAATAACTCAATTTTTCTAACTGGAGCTTCAATCGGCCTACGATTTAGGTGTCCAAATCATCTAAGCCGACTTTCTCTAAGTTTATTCTCAATTAGTGCAACACTAACTTTCTTTCGGATATACTCATTTCTCATTCTATCCTTTCGTGTATATCCACACATCCACCTTAGCATCTTCATTTTTGTAATATTTATTTTATTTATATGTTTCCTCTTTACAAGCCAGCATTCAGCACCATATATCATCGTTGGTCTTACTACAGTTTTATAAAATTTACTCTTGATTCTGGATGAGATTTTTCTATCACACAACACATCAGAAGCATTTCTCCATTTTACGCATCCTGCTAATAACGTCATTATCTATTTCACTATCATTTTGCATGATTGATCCAAAGTATCTAAAGCGTTTACTCTTCTTGACAATTTGATCACCAATTGTTACATCTCCAATATAAGTATTTCTTTCTTGACTAAATGTGCACTCCATATATTCAGTTTTTGATCTATTAAGATGAAAATCTTTAGATTCTAGAACATTCCTCCAAAGCTCTAGTTTCGTTTTAGCTCCCTCTTTAGTTTTCTCAACAAGGACAATATCATCAGCGAAGAGCATACACCAAGGCACCTCATCTTGGATATGTCCAGTCATGACTTCCATAATCAAAGCAAAAAGATACGGACTTAAAGTCGAGCCTTAGTGTAATCCAAGTGTAATAGGAAAACCCTTAGTGAAACCTCCTTGTGTCCGTACACAAGTAACAGCTCTTTTATACATGTCTTTAATAACTTGAATATAAGCAGTGCAAATTCCTTTTTTTTTTCTAAAATTCTCAAAAGTATTTCTCTTGAGATTTTATCATAATTTTTTTTCCAAATCAATAAAAACAAATGGAGGTTTTCCTTTCTCTCCTTAAACTTCTCCATTAAACTTCTTAATAAATGGCTTCTATAGTAGATCTACCTGGCATAAAACTAAACTGATTCTCTGATACCTTAGTATTACGGCGTAACCTTTGTTCGATCACCCTCTCTCAAAGTTTTAAAATATGATTCATTAATTTAATTCCTCTATAATTGACACAATTCTGACATCGCCTTTATTCTTATAAATAAGTACTAATATACTCTTTCTCCATTCATTTGGTATTTTTTTAGTCTTCAAAATTATATTAAATAGTCTAGTGAGCCAAGAAACTCCTTCATTACCTAAGCACTGCCAAACATCTATTCGGATATTATCTGGTCCTACTGCTTTTTTATGCTTCATCTTCTTTAAAGTTTTTCGGACTTCAGCTTTACTAATTCGTCGGATGTAAGAGTAATTTTTATTTTCTTTTAGGGTGCAGAGTTCTGTAAGATCAATTGTATTTTCACAACTTTTATTGAAAAGCTGTTGAAAGTAACTCATTTAATTTTATTTTATATTTAATAGAAATTATAACATTAAAATTAACTTTATTGCATATTTTACCTTCCAATATTACAACAACCACAATGCCTTTATCCCACTAGGTGGGGTCAGGTACCACGCTTTGCAATATTAAAATAGTTTTATTTCACATTAAACTTGTAACTAATATATTTTCTCTCTTACCCAAAAATAACCCTCCAAACTACTTGAGTGCAAAATTGACTAAATTACTAAGCTCAGACGTGCAATTGGATCTCTACCTTGAGAGTGTTAATGTGGAATACTCTAACATTTATATCAGGCAGATCGAAGGAGTTTTTCTCATCCCTACTTCTATTAATCTTGTGATTTTATGTATGAGATGAAATTGGACGGAAAGAACCCAACTTTCATTACAAAATGACCCAAATTAAAATCACTAACTAACCTCATAGACCCATGGTGTAGGGCTCTGGAAATGATCGAGCTAATCTGAGCTTGGTCAAGTTCATGTTCAAGCTCGTTTTAGATTGTAATGTCAGGCTTGTTTAAGTCAGGCTCAGATCGAGGGAGTTTTCTCATCCCTACTTCTATTAATCTTGTGATTTTATGTATGAGATGAATTGAAGAAAGAAACCAACTTTCATTACAAATGACCCAAATTAAATCACTAACTAACCTCATAGACCCACGTGTAGGGCTGTGAATGAATCGAGCTAATCTGAGCTTGGTCATGTTCATGTTCAAGCTCATTAAATGTTGTAATGTTCAGGCCTTTTTAATATCAGGCAGATCGATGGGAGAGTTTTTCTCATCCCTACTTCTATATATTGTCATTTTATTGGTATGAGAATGAATTGACGAAAGAACCAACTTTCATTAAAAAAGTGACCCAAATTAAATCACTAACTAACCTCATAGACCCATGTGTAGGGCTGTGAATGAATCAAGCTAATCTAGCTTGGTCATTGTTCTCATTTTCATGCTTCAAGCTTCGTTTTGATTGTAATGTTCAGGCTTGTTTATAAACAAGCTGTGCTTTTGGCTACCATTTTTAAACTTTGGATAAACAAGCTCAAGCTCGATTCGAGCTTGCTTAATAATCGAGCTCATTGAGCCAACTATTGATCATGGCTTCAAACTTGTAATTGAACTATCTAAATGAGCTCATATCAATTAAAGAAGTAATTTGAATAATTTATCAATCATTAAATTGAATTATCAATTAAAGGAAAAAATAAAAGATAAATAGTTTGTTTTTGTTAGACAACACCATTTAATAATGTTATTATTATAAAATATATCATAATATAAAAAATATCATTCATCAATCCCATTAATGAGCCTTTAATTGAGCTTTACATGAACATGTTCACTATTTTTATTTCCATTGTTCACAAACATAAATGAGCCAAATATTATTATGTTTTGGCTCACTTATTTAGGAACTGAGCTTTTAAAAATCACTTGTTCGGTAAGCTTGATGAACGAACATGAATGTGCCTATCGAGCCGAGTATCGAGCTGCTTGTTGTGTGCACATGGGACTCAATTTTAATGAGGTCATTTTTTTGGTACATGCATGCATGAGGGATCCCATCTCTCAGGGACCTAGATGCAATGTATCCTAGAAATGTCATCAATTCCCGTTAGACAGAAAATCTATGCTAACTGAACAAAACATGAAGAGAAGTCTTTTTCCTTGTGCCTACTGCCTAATTATGTTCAACAGAATTCCAAATATAAATAGGTCGTTAGATCTTAATGGCCTGCTGGGATTTGACTTAGCTAATACAAATTACCCGCCCTTGGTTTTTAACAATTTACTTTTTTATACCACCAAGATCTTGTCATTTGCCAACAATTTAATCCCCAAAATCCACCCTTGCTCAACTAAGCTTTAAATATATCCTTATAAGGAATGCTTAATGTTGATTTGACAAAGTGAGAATATTGTTCTTGTTGGTTCCGCGTTTAATTCTTACTTAATTTTGATTGACAAAGTGGGAATACTGTTCTTGTTGGTTTCCATGTTTGATTCTCACTACTAACATGGCAGTTACAAATTTCTCCTGCTGAATTTTGAAGAACTAAATATATTGAAGAGCTACATTTGATACAAAGTCAAACTATTTTTGTTACGTATTCTTTCCAGTTGTATTTCATCCAGAGAAACGCTGAACACATGGTTATGTTGTAAAAGTCTATTTGGTGTAAGCAAACAAAACGTATGTTTAAGATTTCCGTGTTTATAAATGAATTGATTCTCTTGATGCCTAAACGAGTGTTTGAGCTCCTGTAAGTAATAATGGAAGCAGGCTCCTATAAAATTCCACCAATGGATATTTCAAGCAGAGCAAAGGTGAATTTTGTTTAATTCTAATTGAAATCTACTTAGTTTACTGCTACATTTGAATTAGATTTTTTAGTCAATGTCAAATTTAACGTGGTAAATAAGCGCTTCATTTACATTGTAATATGCTAGTTGGAGCATGATGGATCTGACGTGCAAGTAAACCTGAATGTAAATCATGCTTATGGTGAAGACATAATTCCAAACATGTCAAGGACTGCTCGTGTAAAATATATTACTTACTATGAGGATTCTGAGAGTGACCCGGGAAGAAGAACAGCAGTTTGGGAACTTGATAAAGGTATATGAACCAAATGTATCAACCTGTTTTATTATAAAAAAAAACCTATTTTTATGTTTTATTTATTCCTGAATGATACCAATTTTCTGTTTGGTGAATGATTTCTACGTTACCTTGCTAATAAATGATAACTGATATTTCTGTTACTTGTTTTGCAGCTTCTATATTTTAAATCCAGTGAGAAATTCCCGCCCATAAATTGACATTTGGATTAAAATAATGATTAAATTGGTTAACAACTTAAAAACTTGTATTTTGTATCAAGGTAAATAGTCTTTTGTGGGAAAATTATCTTTTGTCCTTCTTTATGTTGATCTTGAGGTCCACAGCTCAAGAGAATTCTGTAACCTAACCTATTTTTGCTGCTTTTCCACCTTTTTCTTCTGTGCAGGGCCAATAGGTTAAATACAACTAATTCTACTGTCTTGTTTGTTCAATTTTTGGCTTTCCTTACCAGCTTAATGTACATGTTGCATTGAGATTTGGGATTGAATCCTAGTCTATGAAGAACGGACATAACATGGGGACATGAGGACGCGACACGGTGATTTTCCAAAACATAGGACATGAACACAACTTGACACGTCAAATACATAATAGTAAAATTAACAATTCATACTTAAAAAAATACATAAAATATAGAATAAACTTGAATTTTTAAGTATAACTAAGTTGTGAGTAACACATAAGTCTCATAGAATCAAGATGAATACTTGAAACGAGGCGTCAGCATTAAAGAGATTTGGAATGTAGATTTAGGGCTTACTTTATAATGTGAGTGAAAGAATAAGAGAAAATACAATTTTGCTTGCCAGGACAACTACGGTGAGCATGACAATAAGAAGAGTTAATAGCTCTTAACATTGAAGATAAGAGAAGGACAGATGGTGGGGACACCACGATCGACCGTTGATTCATTCCTAACAGAGTTTACTGTCGATGGCCGAGATCTAGCCATGCTGCTTTGATCTGGATTGTTTGACTATTAGGACAGATTCGGAAAGATGGATGCTGCGGATTGCTGACTCGATGGATTGGAAATCTCCTATTCATTCTGATTGATTGGAGATTGCATTTTGGGATGATTTTATTTCTCGCATTTATTTTGTATTAGTTGTTTCTATTTCGGTGATCATTATTTTAGGCATGTTATCTAGTATTTTCTCGTTTGTGTGAGGAATTTATTACATTATGTATTTTTCTTTATTGAGTCAGTCTGTATGGAGGCCTATATAAACGCCTCCCTATTACTCTTATTTTTTTAATGCTGAATAAATCTGAATTGTGTTCCTTCGGGGTTATTTGATTCTGGAATGAATCGATATCCTGGATAGGGAAGTGCTTGGGCCTTGGGTGAGAATCCCTAAACTCCACCCGCTCTAGCTCCTCCCCTCCGGATTCGATTTCATTCGTCTTGCACCCTCCAGCATTCACCTCAACTCCTCCTTATCCACTCCGTCGACTAGTCTGCGTGCTTGCGTGATTGCGTATCGCTCGTCCGTGCGCCCCAACGCCGATCGTGCGTCCCCGCAGTCCTGCCTGCGCGCGACTGCGCATCGCCTGTCAGTGCCTCCCCAGCTCGCGCCGCTCGAGCGCTCCCACGCGCTCCCGCGCGCTCCGACCGCGAATTCCCGCGCGGTCCGTTCGTGCGCTCCGCTTGCGTGCTTTGCCCTTGGGCTCCGCTTGCGCGCTCCGCCCTCGGGCTCTGCTTGCGCACTCCGCCTGCGCGCTCCGCCTGCGCGCGCTCCGCCTGCGCGCGCTCCGCCATCGCGCTCCGCCCTCGCGCTCCCTTGCGCGCTCCGCCAGCCGCCCGCGCCCGTTCGCGCCGCTACCGCCCGACCCGCAATCCCAGTCCAGGCGTGACTACGCTCGGCCCACGCCCAGCCTCTGCTCCGCGCGCGCACCCCCTGCTGCGATGAGTCACTGCCTAGCCCTAATTCTCGGAGGAATTACAACTTGGTCTGTGAAACTTTCTGACTCAGGTACAAATTTCAATAAAACCCTTAACCTGGTAAAATCGAATAAACTGGATTTTGCTACTCGCTTGTGATTTGCTCGAACTTGTTCCACCTGTGCGACCTTTCATTATTGAGCGAATTTAAATTATGGTTGGTTAAATATTGTGAGATCCTTAGTCCTGTTCCCCGTTTCTGATTTGTTGAAAACCGCATTGCGCCCTAATCTGAATTGGTAATTTTTCAATTATTTTCGATCTAATTTATTTAAAATTTTGAAAGGAATCAGCTTTTGTGGGTTTAATTAATTTCTCAGTCATCACAAAATTATCCTCTGATATTTAGCATTATTTTGTGAATATTATGCCTTGTAATATTGCTGATCTCTAAACTGCATTATCATTCATCTGCCCCGCATCAACAGAAGTGAACAAACTTTTGTAATTAGTTCATTTTCATAAGGCTCGAGGGCAGCGAGAAAGGAAGAAATTTTATTTAGCTTAGTTAGCTTAGAATTTTGACTTATATTAAGTAAAATTTTAATAAAAATAATATATAGAATTTTAATTTTATTAGATAAAATTTTAATAATAATAAAATTTTTTAAATAGTAATAAAAAGAATAAAGATATGGTAGATGTGTACATTGGTTTTAGTCTTATATTTAATATTATTAAAAAATATAATATTAATAAATAAATTTAGCATTAATATTAAATTTATCCACTTTTGTCGCATGTCTTAAATTTGTCCTGCATCTCAGAAATGCCCTGAAAGTATTTCAGAAGTGTCCTAAAGTGACACGAAGTGTGCTTGTGCATCTAAGAAGTGTCTTTCAATTTTTTTAATATTATTTTATTCAGACATGCTATGTGGTGTGTCCTAAATGGTGTCTCCGCTTGTCCTCACGTGTCCCCTGTGTCCGTGTGTCGATACGGATACGGTGTGGTTTATTAAAATGTCCATGTTTTGTAGATCCTAGTCATACATGTGTACAAGGATAGGTGGCAGATAACTTGGCAGGCAGTGGGGAAAAGAAACCTGTGCAAATGGCACTAGTCAAATAGTAGTATCAAACACCTTATTATAAGTAATAGCAAAATTTCCTGACAGAACCCATGAGACTCTGGTTGAGATTTAAGAGCCAACATCTTGGGAAAATGCCCTTGCCAAACACTCTTACCCCAATTGCTTTAGTCTTTTTCGGGAATCTCGACAGCTTGTATGTCAGATAGCATATTGTCACCGGATCATTTGTGTTCCAATAAAGCGTTATATGTTGCCCTTATTTGCACAAACCCCTTGGAGATCCCGTGAGAAATAATATTCTAATGCAAGCATGGGGTATTAACTGACAGAAACATTATGAGGTTAGTTCCCTATAAATAGAAGCAGAGAAGAATGACAAAGCATCCTCTCTCCCAATCCCTTCAATTTCTTCCTCTTTGACCAACGCTGTTCATTTAGAGCTCTTCGTCAGTATAGTTCTTGTACTTTTCTACTTTTTCAACCTACTTTTAACCTATAACGTTTGACATAGTGAAGCTTTAAAAGTCGTCAATACGCCATTCTGTTTTTCCCGAGTTGATCCATTTTCCATTAAAAATCTTGTGCTCTTTTTTATTATATTTATTTCCTTATTAATCTGCACCATCTGGTTTGTTCTACGAAATTTTGTGCTTACAGTACAATTTGTATTTGCATATCTCAATAATTTGGGATCCCAAACTTTTTACCTGTCCTGGACATGCAGAACCATGGTTTTCCTTGGAAACCAAAGCTATATGGACATTGTTGTGGTACACAAGTAATATATCAAAACAATCCAGTTTTTATTAAGCCTTCTAAAAGCAATTGTGTGGCATCTGTCAAATAATCACTATATACTTCCATAAAAATAATCCAGCAGTTTCTCATTCTGTTCTCAATATTCAATGCATTTTTGCAGCAGTTACGTGATTAATTCAGTTCTTTATCTTCGATTTGCCTTGCGAGGTTAAGATGACTACATTTGCATGGCCTATTGTAGTGGATTTAAGTTGTTTTCAGTTACATTAGAATGTTAAAAAGTAGTAAAAGCACCTTGGGTATGCTACTTTGACAACTTATTTATCCTCTTAAGTGACTTCGATTTGATCTTTACCGAAATGGTGATCCATGCTGGGAACAAAAGTTCTTCTGTATCTTTATTTTCATTTTATTTGTGCCACCAGTGGAATGCGTCTTTGATGTCAGAATGCTAGTTTTTGTAAATTATTGAAAACACATTGGGGCTTCTCACTTTAAATTCTCATTTTTCGTAGCAAACCACAGGAACATTGTTAGGTCTCCAGTTTTAATGCGTGAGCTATGGCTTCAGATGTGGCACGATATCCATCCTGATGCCAAATCAGAATTTGTAACAAAAGGTGCTTCCTTTTTACTTGTGCATCTTTCACTATTGTCTTCCTTTCAACTTCATGCCGATTAAAATGCTCCTTTTTAATTTCATGCTGCACTTGCTTTATGATAAGGGATTTCAATGTGTGTAGTTTCTGTCCTCCTTTCTTTGATTACAATATCATCCCAAATGAGTGTTTTCTATGCTTATAGCCAAGCGTGGTCCTCTGAGAGATGTGGACTGTTATTGGGATTATGGAAAAGCTCGATGTGCTTGGCCAGAATATTGTGAATATAGGTTTCGTTTTATTGCTCCGTTATATGAACAATCTCTTCTTGTATTGAAGAATTGCATTATTCTGGGGGGTTCAAGAAAAATATTTACTTGAATTTATGTATTTTCAATATAGGTATGTTTTTGGAGATGTTCATCTTGGCCAGAGCTGCAGACTGAAGAATTCTTCGGCGGATCTCCTCCTCCACTATCTATAACGAAATCATTTTCATGTGAGTATTTTTTGTGATTCTGCAGTTGTTTTCTCTTCTAATTTGATGATCATATGTTTGATTATATATAGAGTGGACAACATTCCTGGAACTGATTGCATAGCTCTTGCCCAGCAATCTAAAAAGATTATGCCCTGTTCCAGTAATGAATTTTGATTGGCGTCACCAAAAATTTCTGCTCTATGTCCCAGTGAATAAGCTCACTTTCTTCGCATTTGGAATTGCACATAAGGGATTTTTCATTGCAAAGGGGACTGCAAAGAATTCTAGGAAAATGCACTTATTTGTCGAAAAAAATAAACCCCGTTGTAAGAAATTAAGTATCGTATTAAAGATTCTTGCTTTTTTGCTTTGTCCTGTGGGATATGTGCTTCCATTTGGCAAGTTTATTTCGTGCCTGTGTATAAGGGATAAAAATTTTGAGTTAAAATGAAAGTATCGGTTTCAGCAGTTTTAATAGTTTTGATAGTTTCAGTATTAATATTTTTAATTCTTTCTATAAATTTTGTAAATTCAAAATTAAATTCATTAGTAATAACTACTTAATGTTATTTTGTTGAAAAAGATGAAATTTGGTAGCTTCGGTTAAGTTTTGGCGGTTTCGGTTTTGTTTCAATAGTTTCAACCAAAATTGAAGCAAGGTAGTTTTTTCAGATCGGTTTTCATTGAAATTGATTTGAAATTACTGAACTTTTGTAATTTTAGTCAAGTTTTAAAACCTTGGTTTAATGTGTATCAAGTGAAATTCGGAAATTTGAGCAGAATTGAAAAGGACTCTTCTGCCTGTACTTGGCCGCGGTGAAATTTAGTCATTTCATTATTAAGGCGGATAGTTGCTTATAGTGAAGTTGAGAATAGAACAATTTTATTTCATTATTAGAACTCGAGATCCTCTGATTGGATCTCGATTTTTGGTAAGCTCACTTTTGTCGATTGGGAAAAGCTCCATGTAAATATGCAAGTTTTAAAATATATTTGATTAGCTTATTGACATTCCAAACAATATTTAATTTAATATAAAAGTGAAACTCATTCATATTTAATATTGAAAATATTATTATAAATTTTAAATATATCTATTAATATAAATTTTAATATTTAAATAATTTATTTCACATTATACCTTTTTGTAATGTTGAAAGCTACATAAATAATTATTTTGCCCCCTCTAAGCATTTGTAGCGGGCCATTCTTCACACGATTGACTTGATCCATACTCGCACGTGCCCAAAGCCCCAAATGTTCGTGAAGCTTATCGTCTCCTCCTAGTGCGCCGAGCTCCTTTTATCACCGAAATCTTTCAGAGAAGAATTGCTATCAAAAACAAAAAAAATAAGGGAGAAGAATAATGGCAGCTCTGCTCGTGCGTCCGCCGACTCTCTGTTTTTGTAGAATGGAGAACGGTTTGAGCTTTAGAGCTGCAAGCTTTGGCCTGTCGGCGTCCAAGATTCCAGCGTTAGGGTTCGGGCAGTCGCTACTTGGCGGCCTCAAGCTCAACATCTCCCAACTACCTCCTCTCCTCCGAAGAATTCCAGTGCCATTGATAGTCTCCAGTAATTTCCCCGTCTCCTGTCATTTAGTGCTGATTGTTAATTTCGTACCGCGGATTTGTAAACAAGTGAAAGCCCTACTCGCTGCGAAGCTTCAAACCTGATTGTAATGCTCAGGACCTTTTTACTTCTTGCACTTGCAGAGCGGGTATGCCCATTCACAGGGAAAAAGGCTAATAAAGCCAACAAGGTCTCTTTCTCAAACCACAAGACCAAGAAGTTGCAATTTGTTAATTTGCAGTACAAGAGAGTTTGGTGGGAGGCGGGGAAGCGATATCTGAAGCTTCGCCTCTCGACGAAAGCTCTCAAGACCATTGAGAAGAACGGCTTGGATGCAGTGGCGAAGAAGGCTGGCATTGACCTCAGGAAAGAATGAGAAAACTGATAAGGATCTCTACCCATTCTCTATAATCTCTTGTGTTGTTAAATCGAAGAATATCTCTCTAATTATAATTTCTGGTGATTTTAACTATTTTGCTTCATATTATGTAAGTCCATTTGTCTCCTTTAATATCCAGGTAGATAAATTTATATCACCAAACTCTGATTGCAACACTGTAAAACAAAATGCACAACAATGAAGTCTTAGTCCCAATATAATTAAAGAGAATAATATTATCAGATTTTGGTGCATTTTATTTTACATCACCAGAATCTACAAACTGGTAGATCTATAAACTGTCAGTTTTAGTCCCACTATAAGATCCCTGTCAGTATTTTTTGTTCTCCAATGAGTCACTTTATCTTCATCTATAAACTGGAAGATCTTTTCAAGAAAAGCTTTGAATCATATAGTACAAGCATGCATGCTTTGTGTTAAGAAATCAATGTGAATAGAGATCAAACACATTAGTAAATGCAAGTTTAACAAGATTCACGCCAAATTAATACTAGGTTCTTAAGCAGTGGTGATAGATTGAGGATAAAGATCGCTATGAAACGATTGGAATGCAATATTTTAGAAGGGAAGCAGCTATTTAAAATTAGGAAGAAAGCATACCTTAGTCCTATCCTAAATAGAGCAGTTAAATAATAATAAAAAAAAAAACAGGTGCCCAAAGGTGCTGTGTGCCGGCTAGAAATTTTTGTGCGCACAATGTGTGCCATGTCATCCGTCCAAACACAAATAAAATTAAGTCGCATGGCACGACGGGCTGCTTAAGATATTATATAACACTGATTTTTTGCTACGTAGCACTGATTGTTTGCTACGTAAGACTACATAATATTGATGCCTTGTTATTTGGAGCTACGTAGCACTAATTTCTTGTTACGTAGTACTGACTTTTCCTACGTAGTACTGATTTTTTGCTACGTAGGACTACATAATATTAACGTCTTGTTATCTACATAATATTACGTAGCTCTATGTAGTAAGAAGTTAGTACTATGTAGCAAGAAATTAGTGCTACGTAGCAAAAGACAGTACTATGTAGCAAGAAATTGGTGCTACGTAGCTTCAAATAACAAGACGTCAATATTATGTAGTCCTACGTAGCAAAAAATTAGTGCCACAGCAAAAGTCAGTACTATGTAGCAAGAAATTAGTGCTACGTAGCTCCAAATAACAAGGCATCAATATTATGTAGTCCTACGTAGCAAAAAATTAGTATTATATAATATTTGAAGCAGCCCGTTGTGCCACGTGGCTTAATTTTTCAACTATTAAGCTGCTTAAACTCTATAAAGCAACTTAAAGTTTTAAGATATAAAAAATATTGTTTGGATGCATTTTAAGCTAAAGCCGTTTTATTTCTAAAGTTACATAAACTTTCTGGATGTGTTTCAAATTTAAGTAGTTTTATTTTAAGTTTAAGTTGTTTCCAAAGGCAGCCGACGGAATTGATGAAGTTAAATTGTATGATTTCATTGCTTATAACTTGAGCTGTGCCTCAGTTTCTCAAACAAAATATACCTGATTAGCCATCTGTTCATCCAGCTTGTATTAGGAGTCAACGTTGAGCAATAGCATCTAGCATCTACGTTGTTTGTTCACTGTATTTTGATCCATAGCAAACGTTTGCATTTGACAATTTAGGATAAACGCATGGGTTGAATAATTTTCTTCAGATTTTGAGAGATATGATACAATCTCCTCAGAAAATTCATTAACAATTACTAGCCAACTAAAATGGTTTCATGGTTCGCCTTTTCAAATTAGCTCATGATCATTTCACTCTTTCTTTCATTATCTTCATATGATGTGAACTAAAAAAAATTTAAATCAAGTGAGTTTTTTGTTTTGATACTGACCTACATAAGGAAATGTAACTGGATCCAATTCACATTCTCAAAGAGAGGAAGAAGAAGGTGAGAAATGATTTAGCATATGATCTTTATACGTAGCTTTGACTGATCATCTGTCCTTGTAGAGGTTGTTGTTTTAAACTTCGTGGAGGAGAAGTCTATGTAGCCAATCTCCAACTAGTTTAGGCTCTGTTGTTGTTACTGTTGTTGGTATTGATGCTGTCAGCAAACATACACAATGAGAGGCCCGACTATCATAACAATAACAACAACATCAGATATCTTATCCATTGTGTTGTATGCAACACAATGCTCTAAGAGAGCATAATTGATTCAAGGTCATTTTATATGATTATTCATGTCATTTGTGGTCTTTTTCTCTATTCAATATTGTGGCATGAATCACCCACATTTACTTAAGAAGGCGTCTATAAGTCGAAGATAGATATAGACAAATCTTATTAAACATTAATTTTTCGCTTGTTAATTTTATCCTTAATAACTGTCACACCCACCTTTTCTTTAATACAGTTATTTTTGATGCTGTCTATTCTAATAACGATCCTTCTTAATATATGCTTCTCAACTGCGCTAAATTTATGGGATTTTTGTCATTCAGCTGACTAACTCTTAGATCTGATAAGACAAACTTTCAATCGCATAAGGCTTCTTTTGCGTTCTAAAATGACATATCTTCTGTATCATACCTTAATTACCTCTACTTTTTTCTAATCGGAAGTCCCTCAAAAACTTCCTCAAAATTTCTTAAACATCAAGAAAAATTAGTAAAACCAATATGAATGTGTTCTATAGACTATAGTTTTTGTATTTTTAAACATGTCCCTAGAATTGTCTTGTTCATACTATATTAGGTGCTAAGAGCTTATAATGTTGACTAAATTTTAACCCTGTTAGCTTGATTAGCAATTTATGTTAATTTGTGAGGACAACCATGTTCTACTGGTCAAACAAATTCTCTGTTGGTTGGAGGTTATTTTTTGGGTTAAAGCGAGAATCTATTGTAATTATGTATGATGTGAAATAACTATTTTTATTAATATGTATAAAATTAAATAAAATTAAGGGGTAATTCTATTTAGGCCTTTGAGATTTAATTACTTAGACACAAAGGTGTACAAATTTTAAAATTTGTCATTCAGGTTCACAATAATTGCTATATAGTTGACCAGGGTTCTAGTTATTTTTAAAAAGCTTCCAATCAGTATCACACAAAATTGAGGGGGAGCATGCCATAACAGATATCTTTCATTTATGTCTCTATCTCATATTTTAAATTTTAAGCACTCAATTTATTAGTATTTTGCTTATACTGTTATCTCTTTTATTTTTCCTAGCACGCTAAATTAATTGTCATCATTAAAAAGGGAGAGATTGTTGAACCTCTTAATTTTGATGATTACAATTAATTTAGCATTATAGACTAATCATTTATTAAGTGTGTTATCGAGTTAATTATGTCATAATTGAGGTGAATATCCAAATTCAAGTTCAAGAGAAGAAGTGCACTTCATGGTTCATTTTTTCTTTTTGTTTTCTAGGATATAATTTTAAGCATGTATGTTTTTGTCAAAGATTCAACTTGTACTTAATTTTAGTTAGCCTCAGGTCTATCCATTCATTGATAACCTTTGCTGTGAAACTCATCTCTGTAGCTACAATAAAAACCGGTCAATTTCAGAAATCAACCGGATTTCTTTGGACTGGCCCAAACAGAGCAGCCTAGCTGACTGTTTGGCCCATCCAAATTTTCAAAATCTGTGAATATTTTATTTCCACTATTTTGTTCTTAGCAGCCCACTTTAAAAATTTATTTTAATTTGAACATTTTTTTACTCTTTGTTTATTCTAAAATAAAAAAATATTTGCCTTTTCCATTTCATCTTGTTCTTTCCTACAGTCTTTGAGTTTTATGCAGAACATATTGTCCACCTAAGCCCTCTAAAATGTCAAAACCTATCTTAGGTAACACTCTCTCTTTGTTTTAGCCTTTGGGTGAAAGCTTAGGTGTTTTAGCCTTCTTTTAGTTATTTAAAAAGTTGTCTTTCCTTGTTGAAAACACTTTAGCATATTTCATGATAAAATTATCTTTCCTTCGGGCGCGTCCGCCGGCGTTCTCGTGCTGCCGGCCGCCTGCGCGTGGACGCCCGCGCGCTGGGCGTCTCCGTGCAAGCCCGCAGCAGGGCGGACGCCGGCGCGCGAGGCTGCCAGTTGCAGTTGCCTACTGCGCGCTGCCGGCCGTCGGCGCTCGCGTCCAGCGCAGGCAGTTGCCGCACATAGCCTTAGTAGTATACTTTGAAAATTAATATATTAAGGAAGGGTATTTTTTGTCATTTTTACGATATATAACAAATTTTGTCACAGAAGGACCACGATGTCCCGTGTAATATTTTTTGTAGGCCTGAATGACATGTTTTGAGATTTGTGGACCTTTGTATCCAAATAAGTAAATCTTAGGAACCTAACTGGAATTATCTTTAAAATTATTTTTTATATTAAAACTTGTGTTGAATGTGAATTTAAAAAAAATATAAAGAGATCTTCCGATTTCAAATCACAGAAGCCTAGAAGGAGAGTGGAGGCACACCATTCTATCTTGGATATATCCAAAGATTAGGAGTAAATCACTAGGGATATCTAAATTATCCTTCCTCTATGACTATTTGTAGTTTTCTTATGCAATTTTAATTTCATGTGACTGCAATTAAATATTGTTATGTGCATATATTCTTAAAATATCCTCATACAGTTCTACAAAATAGGAGTGGAAATCCCTTGCAAAATCAAGTTGGGTTGAGTTGGAGATAAACTAGGATATGTGGATAGTTTCCTACTCCAGTTTCGAGAATTGCTAGGAACTAGAGAAGTTGAGCTTTGGAGAAAAGCATTTTCTTAAACTATTTTTTCTTAGTCTTCGGCCTCCTCTCTTTTCTAGCTCCTCCTCTCTTTTCTAGCTCCTTCTCTTAAGTGAGAATGTCGAGAATGTCGAGAAGAGCTTTTAAGTCCTAGTTCTCCTTAGCTCCTCTTCCTTAAACTAAAGAGTTTCAAACGAATGAGGCAAGGAAGAGTGTGGGGTATTAAGTTTAAGGGCAGATTGGCTTTAAGTATTGTGAAACCTAATGTGACTATAAAAGAGAGGACCTAAAGAGAGAGGGAGAGAGAGAGAAACCATCTTTCCCATTGTATTGGTTGAGTTCTACTCAGAAGAAGTTTCACTCCTTCAAATTAATTTTACAATTCACACCACTCTGGCATACACCTTGAGGGCTCCTAATTAATGGACAACTTAATGGAGGGATCTCATTGAAGTTTCCTATAAACTATGATGGTTTGAAGGATTTACACACACACACAAAAAAAAAAAAATTGTAGGAGACATTTAATTTAATTTAATGTTATCTTAATGTTATATTATGTTATTTAGAAAAATAATTTGTTTGGTTTAATATCTTTAAATAATCTTTTAAAAATTATAAAATCGTCAATCAAAAGACGATACTTAGATAACGTGACATAATATCAAGATAGCATCAAACTACTTAAATATCATGACATTTAGATGGTATATTTTGAGCGGTAATTTTATAATTTTTCAGTAGTTTATTGTACATGTTATTAAATTAAATAATTATATTTTCTAGATAACATGACGTAGTACTAAAATGACATCGAACCGAACGCCTCCTAGGTCAAATTAAAAGATAGCTCAAATTTTCGAGACACGTAGATAATTTTCTTTTTCCTTGAATGTTTTGGTAATAGGGCTAACCACCAATACTATCCAGCCATAGTTATTTTAGAATTCTTCTTTTTGATTCATTAAGTAAAATTTAATGGCAAACATTTCATTATTTTAAAATTCTACTTTTCTACTTCTTCTCAAAGTTGCTCTTGATCTAGTACCAACTTAGGATCATAACCAAGAGCACAACATTTCATTATGAAATAGTTTAATTTGATAGCACTCAAAATTATGTGATATCTAGATATTACATTAACTATAATTGGAGTAGTAATAATAGAAAAGTTTGAAAAATAAAAAAGTAAAAGAGACTAAAAAAGATAAAGGAATATGAGAATCTAATTTTAAGATTAAATTATTATTTAGTTTCGAAAATCTGATTTTCATTTCAAATTAATCCATAATATATTGAGATTGAATATCTGGATGACATTATTATTGAATCAAATATGTATTTTTAGATAATTGCAGCCATAGTTTCTAGCCTATTTTTTATCTCCATATGTTATCAATATGAATTTAAATACAAATATAAAATATAGTTAAGATAAATACTTGCTTTATTATTATGTCATAAGTTAATCAACATTGTCCATCATTTTTGATCATCAATACTGAGCTAAATCCACCGGCTCTGCCTCGTCGGGCAATCATCTCCGGGTACAAAAACCGACACGCCCGACATCAAGGAGACCCGAAACCCGGCGTTCGATACCAATCTTCCCCGCCTAGCATCGGCATCGCCACGCCCTTCTTCACCGGACTAACGTAGTCCGACCGGTAGGTCTGCCCGAGAATCCTTTCAACCTCGCCGGTCAGCTCCCCAAACTTTAACTGCGTCAAGACAGTGAGAGGAGAACTGATTATCCAGTTGAGTTGAATCGAGCTTTATTTTAATTTTATTTTAATATCTATACATTCATTTAAGAAATTAATTTTATTATTAAGCATAATTTTACTCAAAATATAAATAAAAATTTTAAAAAAATTAATTTCAAGTTGCTCAAAAGCAATTTTACGTACAAATAACATCAAATAGTATGGATGGACAGGATTTTTGTGCGTTGAAATCGGATAATAAATTTAATTATTCAAATAAAACAGAAATAATTTCAAAATCAGATTTTTCCCTTATAAAATAAGCACCAAAATTTCAGGCACCAAAATAAAATATTTCTCATTCCCTGCACGGCTTGCACCGGCCAGCTTTGTTCGCTGAGCAAGAGAACGCGGGCCCGGGATCCACGTGGCCTCTTCTCATTTGCCCTCAAACTTATGCGCTGCAACACTGCCCGATCGGCCGATCCTACTCCGTTAGGGTTTCTGCGGCCACCCCCGTTCTTTCTTCCTTCGCCGCGACGAAGGTATGATTGTTCTGATTTTCTCTTCTCGATGGATCATCTTCAATCCAATATGTTATTAAATAGGGGATTTGATTTCTCGCTGCATCCCAACGATTTTTATGTGAAGTTGTTTCCACAGATTTCTGCAATCGATCCTTTCCGGGATTTCTATTTCTTTCTGTTTCTTACAGGCTGCCGACAGGGATAAGTTGGTAATCGAGAGAGATGGGTAAAAACGACTTCTTGACACCGAAGGCGATCGCGAACAGAATAAAAGCGAAGGGGCTGCAGAAGCTGAGATGGTACTGCCAGATGTGCCAGAAGCAGTGCCGGGACGAGAATGGCTTCAAGTGCCACTGCATGAGCGAAAGCCACCAGCGCCAGATGCAGGTCTTTGGCCAGAATCCCAATCGCGTCATCGGGGGCTACTCGGAGGAGTTTGAACGCTCCTTCCTTGACCATATGAGCCGATCCCACCGATTTTCCCGCATCGCCGCTACCGTGGTCTACAATGAATACATCTCTGACCGCCACCACGTCCACATGAATTCCACTCAGTGGGCGACGCTCACGGAGTTTGTCAAGTATCTGGGCCGCACTGGAAAGTGCAAGGTGGAGGAGACTCCCAAGGGCTGGTTTATCACCTACATCGATCGGGATTCCGAGACCGTCTTCAAGGATCGGCTCAAGAACAAGCGCCTAAGGTCAGATCTTGTGGAGGAGGAGCGCCAGGAGCGGACAATTGCTCAGCAGATTGAACGCGCCGCTGCCCAACTCTACTCCACCTCTGGTTCTGCTGACGAAAACTCTGATCCACCTAAGCCTGATGACCTCCAGCCTCTGGCGGTGAAACCGTCGGAGAAGGTTATCTTTTCTCTCCAAACCAGCTCAGCTTCTTCTTCAAAAGCTAATCCTCCGGCTGATGGCAGCGGAAGCACCTCAAGACTTGGATTTGATGAGGGCCCTGATTCTGAAAGGACCATTAAGAAGACCAAAGCTGTCCCGGCAGGTGTTGGTAAGGTTGGAAAATCTGTTCTGGATGAATTGATGATTGAGGAGGAAAATTCAAAGGAAAAGATTAACAGGAAGGACTACTGGCTCTGCGAGGGGATTGTGGTTAAGGTGGTCAGTAAGACCTTGGCAGATAAGGGGTACTATAAACAGAAAGGGTTGGTTCGGAAGGTAATAGACAAGTACCTTGGGGAGATTGAGATGCTGGGGAATAAGCATCTGTTGAGGGTTGATCAAGAGGAGCTGGAGACCGTGATTCCGCAAATTGGAGGGCTTGTTAGAATTGTTAACGGTGCATATAGAGGGGAAAATGCGAAGCTCCTTTCAGTGGACACAGAAAGATTTTGTGCAAAGGTTCAGATTGAGAAGGGGGTTTATGATGGAAGGGTGCTCCAGGCTGTAGAATATGAGGACATCTGCAAAGTTCTGTAATGAAGGACTTAAATAAGGCTTTCTCCAAAACATTTTTGTAAGTTTTTCTCCAAAACATTTTTGTCCTATATTTTTAGCTTAGTATTTTGGCCTCGAGTGGTTTGAATTCATTGTGAAATCAGCTTATATTTTCTTAAATTTCCAAGAACAAAATGTGGATTATCCTTTTTTTTTGATAGAAGAATTAACCTAATTTTTACAAGATTGAAATTTCATATTTGGTCATGGTTATTGGCCCACTATGTAGTTCAGGAAGCATAATCCCGATTGAATTCATGTGGCGGGAATAGAAGAGTGGCAACATTTGGTTGAGCAAACTTAAGTTTTGTGATTGTAGTCAGTCTACTACCTTCTAATCCCAAAACAAAAGGCCAACCATTTCTTCTAGTTAAAATTTTTCTTGCAAAATATCTCTGCATTATGTAGTAATATTTAAGAGTTAAACTCTTACTACATTATGCAATATGGCAATATATAAGTTGAGTTCTCCATTTATGGTAATTTGACACTTGAGTGGTGCTTTTAATTAGTTAAGCATTTTTGATATATAATGAAATGTTTACATTTTTCCTTTCACTATCTTGTCTGTTTAATTGCATGTACATGCGTAAAGATAATGATGGTTGGGTTCTTGTATGTCATTGGATAGAGAATCATGGTTTGACCCATATTATAAACAAGAGGATAATAAAAACCGTTGTCTCCCTTGCACTTCAGTGATAAGATATGAGTGCTTTTGTTCCTTATATTGATCTCAACTATCCTTGAATAAATAAATTTCTGAAATCTATGAGTATGCCATATCTGAATGCTGATACTATTGAAACTACTTCCTTTACATTTGATTTGATATTTAATCTCGTAAGCTATTCATAGTGGATTGATTCTATATTGAATCTATCTCATAGATAAAAGTCATTTGAAACTGTCAACATGGTGCCTTCCAATTGAAAAATCATCAAACCTCCAATCACCTCTTGCCCTCAATTAAATTGAATTTCTTATATGAAGCATTATTTGATTGTCGTAACCGTTTTGTTACCAATGGGTTAGTTACTTTGTACTCTCCATAGAATTGATGATCTGATGTGATGTGCTCTAAAGAAATTCTGTTGATTTGGCCTCCAGACCTGATAGAAAATTACAGACCATTCTAGGCATTTGTAGGTGCTTTCTTGTTTTCAGGAAACAACCAAGGGAGGTCATTTGTGAGGAACCTAATCATAGAAGTTGCTGTATTTGCGTTATATGGAAAGAGGATTACTGAGCTTCTAAAAGTTGGGAAAGATTAGCATTCATTGAATATGGCAAAGAGAAAGCCGGGATCATAAAAAGGCCTAACAAAAAGTGTAAGGAAATGGCAAATGTCCTCAGAAAGATTTGTTGAGTCTTAATTCAGTTATAACCTTTTAGAAATTACTCAAAAAAAGACTAGTTATATTTAATATTGTTTCTGCTCTTATAGTCACTCAGCATGTTTTGATGGATCAACCTTAGGCATTCTGTTTTTTCCCCATTTTTAAGCTTTAGTTATTAATTGCATATTTATGGTCCTTAAAGTTTCTTTCTAACTAGATTACATATTTGTCTTATTTTAGAGCTGTATATATATTTAACTTTAGCGTCATGCCTTTGTTTTCTACTGTGAGCTATTGTACTTTCTCGTCTAGAAACTAAGACATTTGATATGAACTAAAACCTTTTTTTTTTAGGTATTGCACTCTATTAGTTGGGATGTTAACACACCTATACAATTCAAACCTCAAGGAGTAATTGTGAAACTTTTGCGAAAAAAACGCCATCTTCAATAATTTGGTGGTTCAATGATTGTTGATCTTCATGATTTTCATTTGGGTCTTTGAGGCTGAAATCCTATTATATATGGGTTCATGACTTTGAATTTCTTTCTAATGGCTGATCTGTTCTCTCTCAGTCACTTGTAGGAATGCACACCGGAGGAAGGCATGATGCTAGTGCCCCTTGGGTTTTCTCCTTTTTTATCATTGGTTCTCTCTCTCTCTCCCCTTTAAGCGGTGAGCATGCACTTGATAAGATATGCATTAAATGCATGCCACTTTGGTTTATGGGGGGACTGGTGTTTACGGTTGGAATCCCCGCTAGATCTCAGTTGTCCATGTTATATCCAAACAACCCTGAAGCTTTCTTCTGAACAACCATTTGCTCATAGTAGGATGGAGCACCCAAATTTACAACCGAGCAAAACAGAGCTCGAGCATTATTCTCGAGAGTGGTTATGCTAGACAAAGGAGGTCATGATCGGTCAACCTCTCATGCGCATAGTGGTAATAATTGGACAATGCACGCTCTTTATTCACTAGAAGGATCTCTCATCCTTGTTACATTAAGATCTTTGGGCCATGTATTGACATGTTGCTCACATAATGAAGGACGTCACGATTAGATGTCACCCACGCCAATTATAAATAAAGCCCTTCAAAGCTGCAAGAAGGACCTCATTTCTCCAACTCTTGGCTACTTTTTCTCAAGGTTTTAGCTAAGGGTCTCTCATTTCTTTTTTTTTGCTATTCTAATCATTTCGTAGCTAGAAATTTCTTTCTTGTTTTTATCTCTTATATACGGTTGGGCAGGCTAATTAGCCTCGGGCATGCTTCCAGAGCCTCTCTTCTCCCTTCTTCCTATGTTCATCCTCTGTGCACGCCTTCGATGACCCCCTTCTTTATATTTAATATAATCTTTGGTCTTTGGCACAACCCGTGGATGTAGCTTTGAACCACATTAACTCCAAGGTGTTCTTTCTAATTGTTTTGGCAATTCCTGCGTGTATACGACTTTTGGCCATCACAGATGCTAACTTGGTTTGGTTTTTCTCCATCAACTAAGTGAAATAGTGAAAATTCATATTTCTCGTTAGGGGTTATAGAAATGGCATTACTTTTGAACCAAAGTTTTATATTGTATGCAGAGAAGGTTTTGCCAGTCTCAAATTGCTGAACTAAAGGGACATTTGGTTTAATGTTATTTTGATGTTATGTTATGCTATCTAGGTATTATGACATATAGATGTTATTTTTTAAGTGATAATTTTATAATTTTTTAAAAGACTATCTACACATATCATGAAATCAGATAATTATTTTTTTTAAATAACATAACAACAAGATAACATTGAACCAAATCCCTTTTAAAGATATTTATCATGATGGTATTAACGATGACAAAATAGTAGAATATTTGGACTTCTCTTGGTTCAAACTTAGGGGTTTTAGAAAAGCATTAATAAAACAAAGGTAGTCTATTAACATTATACCAAATAGTACTTTGCTACTGAGGTAACTGGTCTCAACCTTATTATTTATTGCTAGTTCATTGTTTATATTTGATCAATCCTTTATAAACTTTGTGACGGAAATTTTCTGGTGACTCAAATCTCCAGTTATATACATATGTATATCTATATATCTATTCCATTTTATAATGGTGGGAGTTCTTGGGGTGGAGGAGCATGTTTTTGTTACTAGGCTGCGATTCTGCCCTTCCTCACACACGAGCCAATAATTCGAAGAAAAGGGAGTAGCTAGAAGAGCGGAGAGGCGGGTGATACGACTCAAAGATTTCACTGGAAGACGGATTGATGGGAAGGAGCGAGATGAGCTGAAAGAGGAAGAGGTGGGAGACGGACGGATGGATGGCGGGGATTTCAGACGGCGTTTGAGCATGGAGAAAGGCGGGCGCTGTCGACTCCATTCATCCTTTTTTCTTCTGTGGGATGTGTTTCGAGAATTGTAAAGTTTTTTGCGGGTGAAATAAAAGGAAAAAATGGGAGGCCAATCGTGCGAGTGACAGACCTTTATTTATCTATTGATATGTCAGAAGGGTTCTTGCTTTGAAATTTGCTTTGATTATTTTTTGTTTATTTTTTGGCTTCAGTCTATTAATATTATATATGTTCCATGCGTGTATTACACTTTACATAATTTGGAACTTCATCTGATAGTCAGTCTGTACTGTAAATCCTTGCTGACCATTTTGTTATCGGTGGGCAGATGTTGGTCTTTGCCAATGGCATTTGGGTTAATGCTTTCTGCTTCCCTTTAACTGACATTATTTAAGGGATTTGGTGTGTGATAACTTGAGATCGAAGAGGGCGGGGAGTGTTCGTTGAGGTAATATTTATATGAGTGAATTAGAATTACTCTGATAAGGAGCGAGTCCTAATGGGTTTCTAGGTGAAGGGGTAAAGGAATGAATTGTTCCACATCAGTAATAGAGGAGAGTTTCTGAGTTGTATAGGTATGACATGATCCCAATATATAGAGATGTCTTTTGGAGCAAAATAATGAGGCTAATAATGAGAAATTTTATAGTTAAGCATGTTTGGGATGGAGTAGTACTGGGATGGGTGATTTTCTGGGAAGTACTCAAGTCACGCAGATCCTAGAAGCCAAAGCGAACAATACTTTTATATTTGGGTCACGAGATGTTATAATATAGTATCAGAGCAAACCTCCCACAATATGATGTGGTTCGAGGATGAATCAGGGGGAAGCTGGTGGGCTGACCCAGGATCGAAAAGGGCGATGAGTGATTGTCTGCTTGATGCCCATATAAGTGAATTGAAATCACCCTGAAAATGAGCGACTTTTGGCACTTCTTGGTGGAAGGGCCCAAGAATAAATCATCCCACATCGAAAAAAACGGGTAGTTCCTGAGCTCTATAAGTAGATGATATGATCTCAATATGTAGAGACTCTTTTTGGAGCAAAACTGTGAGGTTAATGATGAGAAACTCTATAGCAAAGCGTACTTGGGCTGGAGCAGTACTGAGATGAGTGATCTCTTGGGAAGTACTGAAGTCACACAATTCATAGAAGCCTAAGTGGACAATACTTTCACATTTGAATTACAAGATGTTAGATGGTGACTTTGGCCTACGAGGTTTAAGCGAAATTAGTAGATTTTGAATCAAAGGTTTGTTTGTACGATGTTATAAGCTCTTTTAGTTCATTGGCTTTTCTATTTCAATCTATTAAGTTAGGTGATGCTCTCTGATCCAATGAGATGCTTGTTTCATTGTTGCTTGTCATCTTGATTGCTTTTGCTGGAGAAAGTTGATGAAGCGGGACAATGGCATTTACTCATGCGAGCGAGAAGATAGAGAGGCAGGAGGCAATGTTTTTGGCCAAGTATTTGAACGACATTCGAGCGGGGAGACGAATGACAGAATTTGAGTAGGGTGAGATGGACCAGAGATGTCGAACGCGATGCAAGACTACGGAAACCTAGCCAAGACGATTGTACCATAAGATGGAGAGGTGGAAGACGATGGTGCGCAATGAAAATGGAATTTTACAGCCCTGACAATTTCCGTTATTTTAGGCGAGCAGTGAGGGTGCCACTGTGTAGAAGGCTTTCCTTTGTAAGTCTTCTTCCTAATATTAAGCTTTGAGCTTTGCTCCGTCCTAAAATTTCTTCCTTGTTCAAACCTCTATAAGAATTGAAGCCCCCTGCATGACTGTGAAATACAATTAGCACCGCCTCCTAATGAAAGAGAAGACCATCTGTAAGATTAAGATAAACACTAATAACATCGTCCATTGCATTGATTCCAAAATCCATATTGGTTAATATTAGGTTTTTCTTCTTTAGACCATTTCTTGAGAAATTTTAGTTCATTTTATTTGGAATATAAAGCATGCTCAAGTAGTCAGATGATAAGAATATGTCTTTCTTCGTTGGACTATTTGTGAAAAAAAATTACGTTTGCTTTTATCTTCCCTTTTTGTCAATAGAATTAAAACTTTCTTTTGATAAAAATAAAAAATTGTCTTTTCCTATTAATCGTATTAAAAGTTTTTTTTTACTATGGCCTCTCATACACATGTTTCACTGCAATCATACTTCTAACTACATGGATTGATCATATTGAGTTCAATTACAGGATGAAACTAAAAGTGGACTTCATGCCAAAAATATGCCACTTAAAATGCATTTTTTTTTTGTTTTGCTTTAATTTAAAATTTCCTCCTCCATATGCTAGGAAATAAATGGAATTTTATGTATTTGGTCAGTACCATATGTTGCTATGCATTTTGCATTTCCGCTAGCTTGTAATCTAATTTATAGTGATTTTCCTACCTTCTAAGGTAGCTGATCTAAATTAGTGTCATGACGAACTAAGCTAATTTACTGCCAAATATGTAAGATAAATATATAATGTTATTTTCTATTTGCAGGCTACACTTAATGTTTTGGGGGCAAGATTAGAAAAATTTATCGTTATTATTTGTACATGCTGAACTTGTAGTTTTCTTTAGACATATAAAGACCTAAATGTTGTGCAGAACAGGCATCAAAACAGCTAAAGGATGGGAAAGCTATCATTGCTTGCTTGGTTCTGAAGTGTTTTTTAAGGTTTCTTAAAGCTAATGTGCTTTCTTTGCGCTAATATGAAGTTACTATCAGAGAATTTTTGTTAAAGCTAATGCTAAACAATTCATCAATGAGCCAAGTTACATAACTGATTAAGCTTTCTATTATTTGTAATTACTGAATTGTGATGTTTTTGAAATCTAATCGGCGTACTTTGTTAAGCATGTTTTCTATTTAACAAATAATTATTTCTGTTTTATAGAAATTTGAGCAAGTGCCTCTGCCAAGTCAGGATTAGAACATAGAAAAAGTAACTTAAAAATGCAGATATCTTGCCCATGTTATACTTTTCTTGTATTTCAGTGTTATGCTTTATAGTAGGTTGAGAAAACCCCTATGGAAGTCCTGATTTCAATTACATCCATTTGTCTCTTATTTGATTCAATTTTTCATGATTCTCATGTAGTTCCCTTTCTGTAAAATGGCAGATAGTGAGGTGTGATTTGTAAAATAAAATCTATGAGCTTATGAGCTTTCTATATATTTTTGTGTAATATTTTCTTTAAGATGTCATGAACTATGGTGTTCTGTTTGGTTACGGGAGAGAATAAATAGTCTATGAGCTTATGAGCTTTTTATATAGATTTTTGTATGATTTTGGCATGAATGAGTTTTTTGTTCTCTTACTCTTACTAAAGTAAAACAGGCCTCTTTATAGTTTAACTTTGCTATTGATTGGGCTTTGTTGAATTGGTAGATTCTAACTCCCTCTCTACAAGGCAACTTATGGTAACAAAGATTTTTCAAAATAAAAAAAACTAATGGTAACAAAACAGTGCAGAGAAAGAGCTGAATATGCTTATTTTCAGGTTGAGCTTTCAACATCTTATTCAAGTAAAGTTACTGAAATGGAGCATTTAACATGCATTTTTAGTGTGAAGTCTCCATCCTTCTTAATTGCAATTCCCATAATCAAAAAATGCTTTCTAATTAAATATTAACTTCTGTTCCAATACTTCAATTCAGGTGTTGCTCTTGCTTTAATTTCTGGTAACAATTAGTATGCTTTCAACTTTTTCTACAAACACTACTAACTTCTACTACATATTATTCAAAGTTTGTTTTTTTAAACAATGTTGAAATACTTATTGATCACAAAAGGATTGATAATTACTTTAAACTATCATAATAGATGCATGATTAGGATAATCTGTGTTTAAGTTTTTTCATCTGCTTTCAAACTATTTTTTTAATGCAATTGAAAGAATCTGACTGTATGAGATCATACCATAATATATTTGTCATGCATTTCTAATTATTTCTACTCTTCTAACAGTGACATGCCCATGGTGCTTCATGCATCGAATTTGTTATTCATGCCAATTTCTCCTTCATTGTCGATTTAGCAAACCAGTGGCCTATTGCTCACCTCAATAGCCCATTGGTATAGCTGTTGGTCTTTAACCAACAGGTTTTGGGTTTCTCATAATTTCTCAATGAAAGTTAAATTTTGTATGAAGTTTGTGCTTAATTTTCTTCTGGATAATTTCTTCGATGGTTTGGACATCTAAATCGTAGGCCAATTGAAGCTCCAGTTAGAAAAATTGAGTTATTGGATTTTGCCCATGTACAAAGAGGAAGAGGGAGACCAAAGAAGACATGACAAGATACTATAAGGAGTGATCTTAGTTACTTAAACTTAGATAAGAATTTGGTAACTGATAGAGCGCAATGGAAACAAAGGATTCATGTAGCCGACCCCACCTAGTGGGATTAAGGCTTGGTTGTTGTTGTTGTTGTTGTTTTCATGCTATCTTTGGTTAGTCATGAACGTTTTTCTTTCTTTTGTCACAGTAGGTATGATTGTGGCTATAACAGCTGGTGATAGGTCTTGCTGGCAAGTTCAGGTTTTTACGAAGCTTAGTGTTCAGAGCCATATCTAGAGCAGTTTTCTGAATTGAGGCTGCTGATCGGCTTTCGCCCTTTCGCATTCGAATGAACCGGTTGTACGGAGCATTTTTTTAGATGGTGAGTTTGTAGGCATGTAGTTTGAATCCAAGTTTAAGTTCGGATTGAGCATCCCTGAATAATTATTTCAAACACTTCTTTCTTTCAAGTTGAGATTTTTAATAGCAATTTCATTTATAACTTTTTCATTCTTTTTTGTTTTCATAAATAGGAAAAATCTACAATTCTCCTATCTTGATTTCAGTTCTCTTTTGTTCATACAGTATTGGAGCATTAAAAACTCAAGATCAATTAGTTGTATTTAATTTATGTTGAGCTTTTATCTATTTAATGTTTGATGGAATATCCAAGACTAACTTTTTTTTTTTTTTTTTGCAGATTGAAAAAGCCAAGTATCTCATTTAAATTTAGATAAAGATTTATTAATTGATGGAGCTCAAAGAAATCAAGTGTAAAATATTTTTTTATTGTGAAAATTTATTAGTTTAGATATATTGCCCTAGAGTTTTTCGAATTGCAATTTTTTTTTTAATATGTTTTGATAAAAAAACTTATATCCATCACAGAAAAAAAAAAAAAGAAAAACAAGAACGTGAAAAAAGAAATAAAAAAATGCAGTGGTAGGAGGTGGTATTGGAGCTGAATGATAAGTCTTTGTTTGGTTTTGTGATCAAGTTATTCATGATTATTTTTTTATTTTTTTTAAAAATATATTTAATTTTTTTTAGATATTTATATATAATGAAAATTATAAATAGTTAATTATTAGAATATTAAATAAAATTAATTAAATTATTTAAAATTGTATAAATTATTTTATTATTTTTAAAAATAATCATGATTTTTATTCTGAGATTTGTTAACCACAAAAGTTAAATTTTCACTTAAATGTAGTTGTTTCATAATGTTTATATAAAAATATTTGTGTTTAGAGAAAAAGTATGTTAATTTAAAAATATGATTGTATACTTAAGTTTAGTTTAATTAAAAATTAAAAATATTTTGTCAATCGAACTCAGCATTGTATTAATAAATTCATTTTTCAAGTTTAATTTCACAAATCTATTTATTTTTAGATATATATATATATATATATATATAGAATTTTAAATATAATTAAATTTTAATATTAAAATTTACCTGTGATATAATATATTATTTTAAAATTAATCAAATTAAATTTAAATTGACTAAATTGACTGAGCCGCTAGTTCTAACCTGGCAGGATGCCCGGTCAATATACAAATAAGTTTTAATAAAAATTGGCATAAAAAAAAAATAATTACAATCAAGTCTTTGAATTTAATATTTAATAACGCATAAATTTATATTTTTAAAATTATAATATTAAAGTCTATGAATTTTAATAAATTATCAAATAATTTTTTTTTAAATTTTTTATTATTAAAATTTTTAAAAATTACTATTATATTCTTGGGCCTCTCTCTCTCCTCACGATCGACGCGCACGGGCGACGCTGCTTGGTCGCCGGCATGTCGTGGGGTCGTCGTCCGTGCGCCGAGATCGGGAGAAGAGAGAGAGAGGCTGGGAGGTATAATGATAATTTAAAAAAAAATTAATAATAAAAATTCAAAAAAAAATCTATTTAATAATTTATTAAATTCAAAAATTTTGATATTATAATTTTAAAAATATAAATTTGTGTATTATTAAATGTTAAACTCAGAGATGTGAGTGTAATTATCAAAAAAAAAAAAAAATCAATGATGTGGATAGAAGGTTCTTTTGACACGATGATTAATGAAAATAGGTAAGAAATTGAATTATTCGAATAAAAGAAGAAATGATGCCCAAAATCTGATTTCAAGCACCAAAATGATTCTCCGTCAGCTCCAATTACAATTTAAAGCCGGCTTCGTCTGCTAGGCTGGAAGACGCGGGCGGGATCACTGATCTGCGTGGTGTCCTCGCATTTGCGTCCGAAGAGATGTGCTGGAATTGCGCTCCGCTCGATCGCCAAAAAACCTAGGGTTTCTATTCCTCCACGCTCCTCTTTCCCTTTGTGAAGAAAATTAGGTCTTACGATTCTTTCGTCCCGAGGAAGTGGGTGGCGGAAAGATCCAGCTTTCCTCCTTCATTTTCCTCGATCGACAATTTCTATTTTTTTTAACTGTGCTGGGGTCCTTTGGATTCTGTCATTTTCTTGCAAGCCTGATGATTGACGTAGGGGGTAGCGCCCTATTTTTGAATTTGAGCGTTCGACAGTTATTTTGTTGATAGATTGCTTCACTGCTACTGGGAGAGGGAAGGAAAGGGGAACGCAGATTTTTCTTGTTTGGTCGGGGCCTCGTACGTGAACTGGAGGATCCCTCGAGATGGTTGTTCGTCGACAGTTCCACAGCCATGGTGTCAATCTCTTCAGTTTCTTGTCCCCGCTCTGCGAGTGGCACCCACTCTTACTAGTTTTATAGCAAATATCTCACCTTTGCTTTTGCCTGACTTCTTCATTTCAAACAAGGTATTGGAATTTCAAATTGTTTGACATCTCTTTTGCTAGTTGATGTTTAATTAAAGATTCTTATTTCACATGGGAATTGAAGGATTTTGTGCCTTTTGTCAAAGAACCATGAATCTTTTGAGTTGGATGTTGCAAATCATGATAGAAATTTAATTACTATGATTGTATCTTGATAGCTGAATCTGATTGTAGGGAGAATTCCTATTTGTTTCAAATAAATATGAAAAGTCCAATTTTTGCTCTGTACTGGTGTGGAAGGTCTATTGACACCTGACCCTTTCAACATCCAGGTCCTTGTAGCTTCTCCAGATGGGCTTCTTTTCGGAGTTAGGATGCTGTGGCTGCTTTGGATTTCTAAAGAAGTTTTCCCATAGATCTCTATTATCAATCCGTCCGCTAGGAAATCAATTTCCACAAGGCTATTTACTTGCAGAAAGTTCAAGGGATGGGAATAGTATCTTGTATATTGGAGATAGTGAGGCAGGAACAAGGCCTCTTGGAAGAAGCCCTGATGAGATCCTTCTAGAAAGAGCTAAAAGTGGGCGGATATGCAGGGAAGTTCCTGTTAAAGAAACTCGAAAGGTTATTATTTCTGAGGTAAATTTATAACCGCTCATTCATTTTGTCATGCACTGCTTTGGTGGAGTAACATAAAAAGATACATGCATGAAGTAATTTTTGTCAAAGTCTCCATCCATTCTTGCATGTTTACTTAGTTTTTACCTATAAAACGCATGTTAAGATATGATGATATAGATACGATACAATACAGATAAAGTGATGCGATAATTATAAAAAGGTAGGATATAGATATGCTAGGATATATCAGTTATATATATAATGTATTGTATTCTCATATTTAAAATGTATCTTATATGGTAGATTGGAATAATTTATGCATCTTTTTGATATGAATTTCAAAAACATTCTTTTAACTTTTTTGAAATTAACTAGACTTTTACTTTCTTAAATGTTCACGAGAGAACTTAAAATAATATTATGTATGATTTAATTTTAAAAAATAAAAACATTATTTAACAATTATTGAATTTTTAAAAAAAATTAAATATAGAATAATGTCATAAAGTTTATTCGATAGCTTTCCAGCCTATCATAGAGTATTTAGGTGAGATAAGAGTTTTTTATACATAAGAAGATCATGTTTAGTTTTAATGTAAGTTTAACTTAATTGAATTATTTCGATGTAAATAAGATATAATTGATAACTAATATAATTATTGTAACTTGAACCCAAATCTTATGATCTAATCAAAGTAGATCCATGTCCTCTCTCTGAGTCTCTGACTTACTAAATAAATAAGTAAATAAAAAAAGGTTAAAGTCTTGTCCTTTTGCAATATATGCTTGATTGATGGAAGGAAGCGTGATCGATAGCCAACAGAAGTAGCGACAAAGTGTTGATTGAGGTAAAAAACTTAGTGGCATTATTGGCGTTTGCAAGACGATAGAAAAGGGTTAACTAAAGTATAGTATGTGATAGCTTGTAGATACTAGATCTCCTTTTACTGTCAGAACTCTAGCATGTATGAAGCTCTTTAGTCTTCACATTTCTAATTGCCTGAACTCAGTGTCGTTATTTAGTCATTATTCATCGAATCTAAATATGTTCATCTTTTATGTATGAATTTATTTTATTACCGTGTCAGCCAGACTTACTAATTTAACATTTTTTTTCTAATTAAATGTATCAAAAGTATTGAATAAATATCAGATTTTTTTTTAAAATTGATATGCCACTACTAATCTAACCTTTTTTCTCTAATTAGAAATATCAAGAAATATCAGTTTTTTATAAGAAAGTTAATGCTTCACATGGTGTATAGAAAATGTAATGATGAAGTATCAAGGAGTATCAGTATTGAAGAGTATTAGTATTTGATATGGATATCATATAAATAAGCTAGGCTGCATGGAGTATCAATGCTTCATAGTTTTTAATTTAGATTAATATTTTTCATCTTTAATTAGCATTTATGAATACATTATTTTTCTTCTTTAGTTCATTTTTATTTAATCAATTAAGTATAAACTTAGAGAGAGTTAGTTTAGATAATTTCAACATATAAATCGTAGAGTGATTGAAGTTATAGTAAGAAAAATTGAGTTATTAAATCTTGCTCATGTAAGAAGAAGAAGATGGATACCAAAAAGGACAATACATGAAACTATATGGAATGATTTTACACACTTAGATCTTAATGAGAATTTGCTAATTGATAGAGTGCAATGGAAATAAAGGATTCATATAGCTGACCCTATCTAGTGAGATAAAGACTTGGTTGTTGGTTTTTTTTAATAATGTATTTTTTATTTTTTTTTATTTTATGGCTTGGTGGTTGTCGTAGTAGTAGTAGTTCACCTTCATTTAAACATTTTAAAAATGCAATATAGAGTTAAACATTTTTAGTATGAAGTGTAACTGAACTTCTACATATGCTCCTTTATGTTTCCTATTTCAAAAGTTCCCTGGTGTTTATTCATAACAATTTTATTTCTAGTGCAGTCAATTCCCTTATCTATTTAGATGGATGCAATATAAACTTTTTGTCTTAATTTGATAGCCAACTATCTTTATGCTGTAGCCTGCTGGTGATATTGTTTTCTTTTTCTTTTTGTTTGGACGTTGAAATAGCTGGAATATTTTAGCTTGTTTAACTGTATTGATAGCTGGAATATTTTAGCTTGTTTAACTGTATTGATAAGGTTCTTGATACAATAATCATATTGGTTAAACTAGTATGAAGTTCCTTATTCTTTTTATATATATGACCATTTACATTGTATTTTATTATTTATTTGGAATGCATTGTACATCTTTTCTTTCTACCTTTTAACTGGTGTTTCATTTGTTTCATGGATTGAAATCTCTCTCCCATAAAAATGAATCATAATATCTTCAAATGTTTATTGCAAATTATTTCAGATGGAAGACTTTGGTTTTGCTGTGCTAAACTTTACTGTTCTATATCTCTTCCTGCGTAACTATTGACATAATTGAATTGATCACCTTTTCATGCTTTTAGGATGAGCATGGTCATAAGATGGTTAATGAATACGTTCGTGAGTGTAAGATTGGTTCTGGAAGCTATGGCAAAGTGGTAAGATGGATGGCGCCAAGAGTATTTTTTTAATTATGTTTCTTATAGTCAAATTATAAAAGATGTCTCATATATTTTGGCAGGTATTGTATCGTAATACAATTGATGGGAAAAAATATGCCATTAAGGTACTCGATTTGTTTCTTATTTTTTACTACTAAACCATAATTTACATGGTTGTGCATCATATGATCAGCTATGTAAATGCAAATGCTAATTTTCATGTAGCATCTCATCCTTTGATATGTTAATTTGTTCTCTTCTATGTTGTTATAGTAAGAATGTAACTATGTGTTAATAATGGTTTTTGCTTTGTTACAGAATTTTAAATAGGGGTGTGAAATATGCCTTGCCTTTATACCACATGATTAGCATTTGGAAGACATTGTTTTTAAGCGCGTTCCTTTTGAAATTGTTCTTGTAAATTTGTTTCTCAATGTTCAAATAGAAAAATTGGCCTTTGATATAGGCTTTAAAAAGGTTATGATGATACCTATAGAAATAATACAACTTTTGAAGAAAGGAATAAATATTTATGAATCTTTTGGAATGAATAAACATATGAAAGTCATCACAGTTGTGATATGTTAGATAAAAAATACTCGTAACTGTAAATACTGTAATCTAACAAGATGAGAACGTTGAATAGATTGAAATCACTAGAAATTGTGTTGACCAGGAAAAAGGTGAACATGGATTTTTTCTTTTTATAATAACATTGATATTTTTTTGATATTTTGGGAAACCTGGAAGGCTATGTTGGAGCAATATATTCTTCACATAAGGCTAGGAATGCAAGATATGTGATTCTATCAAATTGTACAGAGACCAGGCAGTGAGGGAAGCTTCATTAACGCACCATGTTGTTATTCCACACACCGTACATGGATATTTTTTGGAGATTTTGATAAACCTGGAAAGCTATATTGGAATAATATTTACTTCACATAAGTCTAGGAATGCAAAATATGAGATCCTGTGAAACCTATCAAACTGTACAGAGATCAGGCAATGTAGGGGACTTCATTAACATACCATGTTGTTAATCCACACACCATATGTACAATGCAGTCGGAGTCATTAGAAACTTTATCTTTGCTTTGCATGTTTGGTAAATTTGATGTCAGTATTTTACTGATGTGGAAAACTGCTTGATAACATAAATACTTTGGTGGATCGAGCTGTGTAATCTGGTGATGCCTTAGGGATTTACGCTAGAGTTTGAGGTCAGGCCAAGACTATACCCTGCAGTCCCAGTATTACATCTTATATCTTAATGGTGGCCCACTATAGGGTGTGCGAGGAACACTTCACTTATATTTGTGGAAAAGGCAACTCTTTGGGTGGATTGTTGGTAAAACTGTAAATTAACAGAGCCAAGGTGATATGACCTAGCTATTTCATCTTCAAGCTTGTTTTAGTTGTTCAAGGTTGTCTTGCGAACAAACCGAGCTCTAACAACTATGTTAAAGCTTAGGTCATTTACAAAACGCGAGCTCCATCTTGATTCGATTCAGGTTCATGAACTTATTGTTGAGCTTTTAAATTAGCATGAAACTTAGCACTCTATCAAGCCTAAATTTGAGCCTCAAGTGAGCTTACCATTGAGCATGTAATCATGAACATTATGTTGAGATTATTATTGAGGTCGTTATTGAGCTTATACTAGGCTAAATAATCAACCTGTTCATGAACATTTCATTAAATTATATTACATTCAATGGTTAGTGAGTCTAAATGAGCCTACTTATCAACCCACAAATTGAGTCACTTATTGAGCTTCAAATATGTTCACGATCTTCATATGTGTTGTTCACATTTTTAAAAATTCATTCATTCACACTTGAGCTTTTAAAAATGTTTCCAAGCTTGTTTGTTAAACTTGACGAACGGACATGAATAATATTATGTTGAATCGAGTATGGAGTAGCTTGTTGAAAGCTATTCTTTTATATGCATACCTCTGTGCTTCATCACAATGTAAGGGTGCCAATCATTGTCATCGACTAGGTTTAAGGTTCCCCAAATTAGCACAACTTATATCTTATCAAACTGATTTTGACCCAAAATTTAACCAATCATGTTTATCTAACTGATTAAGTATAGTCACTCTAACTTGACACAAATATCAAAGCATGTCTTTGGTATTTCACTAAATGAAGTTAGTGAATTTTTTTTATTGCCACTATTCCTACGAGATGAATTCAGCTTGGGCCAGATGTATGTTTGCATGTATTGGGAATTGAGCTCAGTCCTTTGTTATAAAATAGCTGTGTAATTCTAAAAAGTCCTGAAATATAGTACTATTGGAACTACTTAAATCTAATGCGAATATTGTAGAGCACCTTGTAGAATTTCATTTCAAGAAGATAATATTGAAGTCCATGTTATTAAGGAAAATTAGTTAGTCTGAGTTTATGTAATTTGTAAAATAAGATCTTATGTGAAAAAACCTCAAAGCTAAATCAGAGGGTAGTGTAGGCAGGGATAGATGAAATAGAACCACAAGTCACTACTTAGCAGAAGTTTGAGTAAAACACCTCCCATTTCCATAAACATTTTCATCTTTTGTTTTCCATAATGTAAAACAAATTTGAGACTATCAGTAACAAGTGGTTCACCAAATAATTGATAAGAGAACAATGTGTATGATTAACGGTAAATTTGGCTTGAGAGTGGTCCTAATGCCCCTTTAAAGTCACAAACATTTGAGGGTGAGAGAATGATTAAATTTGTATGAAAACATTTTCTTGGGCTGAAGAAAATTTTAAGTTTGCTAGAGCTAAATGAAATTTTGAATTTTCTTGGGCGGAATGAAATTTTGGTGAGAGAATGATCAGATATGTCATTATTGTACAAGAGACCATGGTTAACGGTAACAGTTGGCTTTTTCATTTACCGTTTCATTGTATGAACTACAATCCTATGTTAGGTAAGACAAAAGGTTAATTTTCAATTATGTGATTTTTAGTGTTTGTTTATGATAATGAGAGGTTAAAATTAAATGTAATTTATTTGGAAGTAGTATTTCACTTCTTTTGGACCTATAATTATACGAATTATGAAATGTTCTTAAACCTTAACGATACAAGGAATTTATGATAAAATATTTTGACTAAATTTACATTTGGTAAATTTTTAATTTATAAATTCAAAAGAATGAAGCTAGTAAATTAAAATTTAACAATACACATGTTGAAAAAGTAATTGAAACTCAACCAAATTTCACAATGGTAGTTAGTTCCCAAATATTGCCATACAAATAGAAGTGAATCCATTTAAGGAATATAGACAACAATAAAGTCTATAGCAAGCACAAGTCCAAGTACAAACTACATAACTACTTGGTAATGTTTCATAATAACGACAAAGTGCGAGTCTAGCTAATAATCCAACCAAAAGAGCAGCACTAACAGTGTTCACAGTCTCATCACTACGAGAAGTTGCATCCTACTGATCAATAGACAAGTTGCTCATGATGGAAGTGGATGTTGATGACTTGCATGCAAAATCCTTTGAAACACGCTGTTGTAGATGGGATTCACCTTCCTCTCTTGATGCTACTTTGAAATATAATGCTCCAGGATAGCAATTAACCTATGCAAAATATTCCTCTCAATGATAGTAAACTCCATGACGCCGGCCTCTCAAAGCTATATACATAGCATCTACAAATACAAATATTAGTTACAAAATTTAAATTTATAGCTATGTAAGTAAATGTTACCAGATTATATGTAGCACTTTGAATAAAAATGTATAATATATCACTTTATTTGCAGTAGCTATAATGAAAAAAAATTCATAAAACTGATTACATCGATGTCCTCAGATGTCATCAGTAATTCTCCATTGCATAGCATCACCCAATTGATGGTCGCCAACAAGGGAATGACCATGCGGTTCTTGCAATGAAACACGGTGTCACGAGGTGAATAACATGCTATAAAATTATGAAGTGTGAAACACACTACAATAACATTCCTTTGGGTTTGTAGTGAGAATGACTTCATTGTGCTTAGTATTGCAGGATGTTGCTTTAAAATGCCAAAAGAACATTCGATGATATTGCAAAGATGGGCATGTTTGTGATTAAATTTTTCTTCTTTATTTTTGTAGCCTCTAGTATTTTGAGTAATAACCATCAATCATCGAAAGCAATGACAAAAATATGACTAGAGAAAGGGGTGTTTGAATGTAGCTCAACACCTAAAACTTAGCGTATCAAAAACAGATTTCACAATAATGGCCCCAATAATCTAATCAGGTTTCAATAAAACAGCATACTATTAGTAGCCTAAGAAACGTCATGTTCCTATGCTTCTTCGGTCAAGAAACTTTCAAAGCGTTTCAAATTCTTTGAAAACATCACGAACGTTACTGAATCCTCATGCAATTTTTTAACTAAAAATTTGCATCCAAGAAAGGATGCCCAAATAACACAACCACAATAGAGCAATAATAGAGATATACCCAGAGAAAGGGGTATTAGTATGTAGCTATCAACAAAACATTTTAATTCCTCTCATAAATGATTTTCTATCTCTCATCCTTCTTTTTAATTCTTTGCATGTAACCCTTTTAAAATCTGTTGTCACTGATGTAGCCACCCTTATCCCAAAACTAGAACCTCCTAAGCTTGTCTTATTTCCACTTCCTTGCATTGAAGCATCTTCGACTTGGTTGATTGTTTAATCTTTGATGTTAATTACTTCTCTGTTTTGTGTAACTCTCTTTATTTCTAAATTAACTGATTAGTCTGACGTACTGTTCTAATTGCCATACTACCCTTGGCGCTACAAATTTTTTTCATTTTATTAGAATGAACAAAGCCATTATGCCTACATTTTTTATAATCAGCATCTTCCTACAGTTAAGTAAAAAAGAATAGATTTAAGGGATTATTACATCTAGGTCCCTGAGTTTAATGCTTAATAACACACAGGTTCACGTTTTTAAAATTATAACATCGGGGTCCCTGAGTTTTAATATATTATCAAATGGGTCCTTTTTTAATTTTTTATTATTAAAAATATTTTAAAATTACCAATATACCCTCATCCTCTCTCTCTCTTTCCCGCCTCTCTCTTTCTCTCCTTGCGATCTCGGCGCACGGGACGCCGCGCAGCCGCCGGACCCATGTGTGACCCATCGGCGGTAGCTCGGCTGTCGCCCGTGCGCGGGGATCAGGAGGAGAGAGAGAGGCGCCCCCTCTCTCTCTTCGCGATCCCAGCGCACCGCGTGTGCGACTCACCGACGGCCGCGCGGTGCCTACTCTCTCTCTCTCTTCTCCTGATCCCTGCGCACAGGCCACAGCCGCGAGACCTGTAGGCAGTCACGTAGGCGCCGCGCAGCCGTCGGTGGGTCGCACGAGTCCGTTGGCCGCGCAGAAGCCGCATGGCCGCCAGTGGGTCGCACGGGTTCGGCAGCCTGCGCGCGTTGTCCGTGCGCCGGAATTGCGAGGAGAGAGAGAGGCGGGGAGGAGAGAGAGAGAGGCTGGGGGTATAATAGTAATTTTAAAATATTTTAAATAATAAAAAATTAAAAGAAGAACCCATTTGATAATTTATTAAAACTCAGGGATCTTGATGTTATAATTTAAAAAATATGGACCTGTGTGTTATTAAGTGTTAAACTCAGGGATCTGAATGTCATTATCCCTAGATTTAATTGTAAGAGGAGTATTTTCAATTTTCAAATTAAATTTATTTTCGATAGAACTATATACCTTCAATACCTCATCCCATAACCCTGGCTCCACATCGGGCATGCACAATGTTGTTCCACTTCCATCCACTTTTTTCCTTCCATTTATAGTAATGTTTCTATTTTGTCTTCAAATTGTGCCATACATCCATAACTTTTTGCTTGGTATAGTTGGCATTGAATTTCTCATTTAATTTGTGGACAATTTGATTCCAAACTGCAGGTGAGTTTTGTTGTGAACTATTGAGCTCATTGTGTTTATTCATCTTCGACATCAAATCAATAAGATAATTCTTCTTTAAATCAGTCCATTGTGGCATAACAACTTTTTTCTTTTCTTATCTTTCGAGCCTTCTCCAACTTCTTCCCTTTCTCAACGACTCATTGGCCTCTCTTTGGTCAGGCAAAATGTTTTAACCGATTATCTCTAGGAAGTAAATGAAGTCACACAAAATAATAGGCTACCCTAGCACACTAACCGTTGTAGTAAATAGATAATGCGTCCTTTTTGAATTTTATCATTATACTCCGTACATAACAATGATTTATTCTCCATTATATTAGTGAAGGATTTGTGTTCTATTAAATTCTAGACCGTAGAAATCATTACAGCTTATTTTAATCAGAGTAATGTGACCTGGACTAAGAATTATTGAAACACCACTACGAAGATCTCCAAGTCAAGATTGTAACCCTTCCAAACTCAAAATAAAGCCAAAAAGAGAATGCAGAAATCACAAAACCACGTGAATATGAAGAATAAAGAGGTCTACGTGAGAGTGACTTGTAGTCAAATATTCCCAAATATTGCAAATTTAGGAAATCACATTGATGAAATAGATAAGTAATCATCAGCCACTACATAAATCAAAGGTATTCGTATATTATGTTGCATTGCATCATGTGAAATAAACATTATTGGTCGGTCATGGAAACTCCCAACAAAGAAGACAAAAAAATTGCCAAAATATGCCCATAGAGTATAGTTCCGTAACACATATAACAATTAAGCACATTCAAAAGAACTAGCTGTTGACGAAATCGATTTCAACGGAGCCAATGTCAAAATTGGATCTGACAAAGTTTAGATCAACATACTGCTAATGTTGTAGTGGGAAGATCTAGGTTTTTAGAGTGGGGCTGCGAGTGGAGATCAACAAACCTCTATCGACTATGGAAATGGATACATTTGCATCTCAATTTAGGCATCTTTATGAAGACGAAGACAGGAGATGCACTATATATCGAATGACACTTACAGACCACATATAAAAATTGAGTGAATGCCTTGAGCGACGCGCAATGCTATTGAGCCGCTTTCACTGTAAGAAATCCTTGCTACAGCCCTAGTACCACAAGATCACATGGATTGACAAACATGATGGGCGGAGACTTGCTGCAGCAACCCTAATATGATATAATATAATTTGGATTAATGAAAAATTATTTTTATAATATTATTTTAATATAATTTAATGAGAAATTGCTTATTATATTATAATATTTTGTTTGATTAAATCTTTTGAAATGAAAAATTGCCCCATGCATGGGGTAGGTATTAAGCCCCAACCCATATGATGGGAATGAGGGCTTTATCCAACTGCATCAGCTATTAGGTAGTGTTAACTCTCTCTCTCTCTCTCTATATATATATATATATCCATATATATATATATATAATATGTTTTGGGTCAACTCGGATACTTTTCGAGCGTGACTCGAACTTGACTCGAAATAGCTCAATTCAAGTTTGAATTGAGCCAAATTTTGAGCAAGTTACGATCGAGTTTTGAGTTTCAAATAATTTTAACAGCCCTAATCTTATCTTTCAGTCAATGTTTCATTCATTTACAATCCATTACAATTGTTCTACATCACCATTTATGACATTTTGATTCAAACGCTTAGAAGATTATCCAATTTTGCATAATTCTTGACAATTAAATACTGGAATGCAAATGAGTACAGGATTGAATTAGAATGTGTATGATAAAGAGAAGATTTTGATTGAACCAGCTTGTATTGTGATTGCGCATGTCAACTTCAGCTCAAGAAATCTTCACAATCTTGATTCATTGTTAGTATGACTACCCTTAAATAGATCTGTGCCTTTCCTGTAAATATGATAGAAGGCTAGTCAAATTTAGTCTGACTAAAGAGAAATGTCGCAGCTTTATGGTTAGAGATCTTTTTGGGATTATTCTTTTGATAAAAAAAGAATAATAAGTTTATGATTGGTGTGCTTTTTGGGTTTACTCTTTACTTTGTGAAGCTTTACCATGCACTAAATGGGTATGTTGTTTAAGATAGAATCATATCCAAGCACTTTTGTGAGTGCACGCTGCATAGACCATCTGTAATTTCTGTCAACTCATTCCAAAAGATATTACAAGGCCCAATTGCTACCCATGCTTCCAAACCTTTCTCCTTGCCTCTATACGCTTTGGTCATGCCTCCCATGCCCTAGCCAAATTTGTAAACATGTGTTCATCGGAAAGCATGATTGAAGATTTGCTTACTTCTGAATCCATCCCAGCCTGACCTATGGCTTAAATCAGTTATGTCGGATTGTAATCAGGTTACATTATTTTGCACTTAACCCAAATTTTAACCCCTAGGTGATTGTTGGTGAAATTTTGATGTGCATAAAGCTACAAGGAAAACCATAGACAGACTTATACATTTATGGTAATTTTCTTCAGTGTGTGTGTGTGTGTGTGTGTGTTTCTATATATATATATATATATATATTATTTTTTTAATGTGTACTGTGTTGCATGAGTAATTGTTATTTATATTATTGGTGCAGGTTTTCCATAAACTACATTTGTTAAAGTTGAGAGTGGCACCATCAGAGACTGCAATGACTGATGTTTTAAGGGAGGTCAGCACTTTGTTCCATAAGTTCTTTCTTGCTTGGGTTCCTTGTGATGAGATTAATGGGTATTTTAGCAGTGTTTGGGTTGCAGCTAGTGAAGAGTAGTGGATGGAGAGTCACTTTTTGGACAGAATTTCCCTTAAGAATCCCTACTGTAACTTTACTCATGCTTATATTAGGTCATCCCCATCGTTGTTTACAAGTTCAAGGTTATGCAGATACAAGTGGGCAAATGAAGGCTTGCCTTAAGGCAGTCAAACTGCCCTTTTTGTTCTCATTACACCCATTTTCCTCGTACAATAGGGATGCAACGTCTCATGTTATCCTGTAGCTTGAGCAGCATGTGGAACTATGACCAATCAACTGAGAGGATTTATAATAGGGACTGTGCCCTACATTGCTTTGTGGTGGTCTTTGTTTTGAGGAAATGAATCTCTGGTTGATCAAATGTATTGCTTGTTTCACTTGGATTGCAACCAATAGAGCTAAATTGCTGGAACTTGGGTTGTGCCTAACCATTTTTTTTCCGCATCCTTTACCAAGTGATACCTCTTCTTGCAATGATAGGAGACTACGGTTTAGTCATAAAAGTATGATGATCCCAGTATCACTTGGCGGATTTTCAGCTTTGCTCTTCCACATTTGATGTCATTGAGAATTCTTAGGCAATGGAGAAATTCAATTGACATCTTCTTTCAATGTGCAACTCTAACGTTGTTCAATTGCTAACCTAGTGTAGGAATCTGGATAAGCTTTTGAGTGTAAGCCAAGCCTCTCTACTAGCGTTCTTGAATCTTGTTCCTTTGGCTCCTAATATAGAAGATGGCATCTCTAACTCATTTTTGAATTGGAGCATTATAACGATAATCTTCTCTCAGGCCCATTAGGTCCTTGATGTGCCATGCTCTCCTTTCGCGTTGCCATCAAAGAATGAAACTACATGTTTAGGTACTCGTAGTAGATCTTCGATGTCTTCTGTAGTAATAGCGTTTTTGCCTCATCTCTCTACCTTTTAGAATTCTAGAAACCTATGAAGCACTGATATTATTTGAAGCCTAACGTATCCGTATTATATTAATTTTTTAGTTTTATTTTATAGAATTTGATATTTATTCAATACCTGTATCATACTTATCAATACATTTAATAAGAAAAAGAATATTGAATTAACAGGTTTGGCCCTACACAATAAAAATAAGAAAGGCTCATACATTAAAGACTCGATGATTAACGATGAGAGTGTGACACATTATGTTTATGTAATTGGGAACGTAGAGAGTTTTATATACGCTAGAGTTCTGGCAACAAACAAAGGTATGGTTTCTCCAAGGTGGCATTTTTTTGCAGCAATATAAATGCCAATACCTTAGCTGACATTTTATCGGTGCTTTCGTTGGATGTTGATCACATTTTTTTCTTTACCTAAATCGAGCGCATATTACAGTAAGGATATAACTTTAGCTTTTTCTATTTTATTTATTTATCTAGTGAGCTAAAGACTCGAACAAAGAAAATGCATCTACTTTGATTATATTAGTATATCTGAGTTAAGTTCATAGTAATTATATTATTTATTATTTGTATCACATTTGCATCGAGCTAATTCAGTTGAGTTAAATTTATATTGAAATTAAACCTGATCTACTGATGTGTATTTAAAATTTATTTCACTTAAATATTTTGTGATAGTTTGGGAAGTAATTGAGCAAACTTTATGATATTATTTTAAATTTATATATATATATATATTGAAATTCATTAGTTATTGAAGAATATTTTTTTTCAATTTGGATTATTAATAATATATATATTGAATGTATTAATAATATATTTTGTAGCAATATGAAGAATGTTTGAGAATATAAGTGTAATTAATTTTAAGAAAGTTCTTATAATTTTGAAAATCATACGAAAAAGATATATAAGTTATTTTGGTTTGCCTTATGAGCTTCACCTTAAATGTGAGAATATGGCATTATATATAGAATTATTGTGTTTTGACATATTTGTATTTTATTTTTTTAAGTTTATTGTATCACCATGTTTGTATCATATCCATCTCGTCGCATCTTACCCATGCTCCATAGCTAGAAACTGTTTTTGATTTTGTTTTTCGGCATTTCTTTACTTTGTGGCTAAGATTTTTCTATTACAGTTAGTTTGCAACAAAAATTAACTTTAAATTTATATATCTTTGCATTGGATATGGAGATCTTAACTAGACACATTTAGGAAAAAGTGTTTTAGTGTATACTTTTTGTGAATCAAAATTTGAGTTATGGAAGAATACCTTAGAATATAAAGACCTTCGTTTTTGTAGATCTAAAATTGAATGTATGAAGTGCAGTGAACCTAGTAGTCATAAATGTTGGTTGCACTCTAAATTCATTCCATTTCATGGACGAACTTGTAGCTAAAAGATCTGATTGATTTAGCCTGTTGTCTACATTAAAGAATATTATTACTGGTTTTGCCATATATGGAGTGCACATTTAGTCAAGAAAGAAATACTTATATTGGAGATTGGTGACAAATTGGGTGAATTCAAATTTGGTGCAGAAGAGTGAGCGCTTTAGATACCTTTGGATCAATTAAGATACAAAATGATGGCTGAAATAGATAATGCGACTGTTATTTGAGCAGGGTGAATTTCAAGCAGGCCTTGGGTCAAAAGATGGAGGAAATTGCTTCTTGGAGGTGTTATTGGATAGACAAAATCCCATTCCAAATTAAGGGGTAAATTTTTTATAAAAAGCTTGTAGTTGAGACCTAAGCATGATTATATGGTGCTTTGAAGTTGCTGGCGCTGCAAAGAAGATAACATACAACAAAATAAAATGTAGGCAGAAAGAATGAAAGGATGTTATAAGGTGGATGTGTGGATATTACACGAAAGTGATAGAATGAGAAAAATTGAGTAATATCCGAAAGAAAGTTTGTTGTGT